>CM076569.1:424799542-425006265 GCA_034641835.2 Pinus albicaulis | reverse complement strand
GCAAATCTGAATTGTGGCTAAGGCTAGGTGCTGAGCACATTGCCTCTTTAAGGCGTTCAAAGGCCTTAGTTGCTTGAGGAGTCCATGAGAATGCATCTTTTCTTGATAATGTTGTTAGAGTCTTGCTATTCTCCCATAATTCTTAACAAACTTGCGATAATACCCTAGTTAACAGAAATCCTATATTTGCTTTATGGTTGTGGGAACTTTCCATTCATGTGGCTTTAATTTTGTTAGGGTCCACTTTAACACCTCGATGAGATACAATATGACCCAGATATTCCACCTCTTGTACTCGAAAGAAACATTTGGAGGTTTTTGCATATAATTGTTTCTTCTCGAATAGTTTGAGCACCTTGTCAACATGTTGAACATGATCCTTCCAAGATCTGTTGTAGACTAGTATATCATCAAAAAATACTAACAAAAATTTTCTAAGGAAAGGTTTGAAAATGGAATTCATCGACCCTTGAAATGTAGAAGGTGCATTGGTAAGGCCCAAAGGCATGACCGAAAATTCATAATGACCCTCATGAGTTCGAAATGTTGTTTTCGGAATATCTTCGATCTTCATTTTAATTTGATGATATCCTGAACGAAGATCCAACTTGGTAAAATATATTGTTCCATGTAATTCATCCAAAAATTCATCAATCACAGGAATGGAAAATTTATCTTTAATAGTGAGCTTATTGAGCTCCCTATAATCCGGACATTCGCCATGATCCATCCTTCTTGTGTACCAACACTACGGGAGCAAGAGAAAGAACTTTAATTGGGTTGAATTATACGCCTCTAACATTTGCGTCATCGTTCAATTTTCGCTCTTTTGGAAGTAGGATATCTATAAGGCACGATGTTTGGAGGAACACTTCCTGGAATCAAATGAATAACATGATCATGATCACGAATAGGTGGGAGTCCTTTGGGAGTTTCAAACACCTTGGAATGATTTTCCAAGACTTGTTGGAAGTCTGTGAGAAATAGATGATTTTGATGTTGGAACTTCTGAAGTGAGCATAATTGTGCAATTACATTCTCAATGTTCTTTCTTTAGAAGCTTTGTCATGACATTAGAGCTTATTATCCTTCCCGGCTTCCCTTCAATACCCCGTAATTCGACTTCCTTTCCTTCTGAAAAAAAATTCAAGAAAAGTTATTGAAAATTAAAAGCTACCGTCCCCAAAGATTGTAACCATTGTACTCCTAGTACAACATCAGCACCTCCCATAGGAATGGCAAGCATTGGACTAGTCAATACATATTCCCCCATGGTAAGCTTGATATTATGGCATTTTCCAGAGCAATTTATAGTTCCTCCATTTGCAACCATCACTTGACATTCTGGTGCTGGGTATAGGAAACAATTTAATTCCTTGGCTACCTTACAATGAATAAAATTATGGGTGCTACGTGAATCAATCAACACTATTACCTTTTTCTTCTTGATATGTCCTTCTATCTTGAGAGTTTGAGGAGTGGTAATTCCTGCCAGTGCATTACACGATATGGTCGGATTCATTTCTTCCCCTTCTAGGGCTAGTTTCTGGTGTATATCCTCTTCTTGTTCATTTTCTTCTTCCTCTTCACAATCTATGTAAAATAATTTCTTCTCAGCACACTTATGACCTTTAGTGTATTTGCTATCACAACTGTAGCAAAGCCCTTTTGCTCTTTTTTCTTCCAATTTTTGTGGTGTCGACCTTGTAGGTTGTGGAAATCTAGGCGTAGCAACACTTCCTTCTTTATAGAATTGAGTGGTAGGCTTCCTTGTCGCCATAATTTTACATTCAACTTTCTTGCCAACCTGAATGCCTTCTCCAATGAATCAGGTTCCAAAACACGAACTTCATGTTGGATGTTATCCTTTAGAGTGCCTATGAAGAGATCAATCCTGTGTTCCTCTGGAATATCAGTTACCCTTATATTCAATTTTTGGAAGTCCTCAATGTCCTGCCCCACTAAACCCTTTTGTTTGAGATTTATCAATTGGGTAAAGAAGGTGTTGCTCTTTGTATCCTCATAATGTGCTATCATTTCCTCCGTAAAAATTGACCAAGTGACAATTTTTTTACGGGAGCAAAGCCATTGATACCATACAAATGTATTTTGTTCTAAATGTAAAGTTGCAATGCGTACCTTTGCGTGTTTTGCACGTTATGGAGATCAAAATATTGCTCCATCTGTAGTATCCATGTTACAGGATCCTTTCCATCAAACTTCCTCATATCCATTTTTGGAATATGGTGGTTCTTTCCGCCAACATTCGAGTTTATGGAATCATGATTAACATTTATTTTGTTCTCATCAGGAGGTTCTTCTCCTATATTTCCGCCATTAGGAATCATTTCAGGTTTTAAGCTTGTCATCAAGCCTTCCATGTATGCTTTTAGATCATTCTTCATGTCATCCATCTTAGCTTCCATGCCGACTTCCATGCCATCCATCTTAGCTTCCAAACCATTCATCTTATCTTCCACGCCTTTCTTCAAACCATTCATCTTATCTTCCACGCCTTTCTTCAAACCATCCATCTTAGTTTCCACGCCTTTCTTCAAAACTTCCATTTCATTTTTTGTTGTTCTTTGCGAGAGCGAAATTTGTTGCATTTTCTCTTGTAATTTTGACATGTCATGTTGTCATTCTTCATCTTCATGAGTAATAGTAGAGCCTTATAAAGGCTTAATGGGTGTTGAATTCTTTTTAGGGGCCATTTCAGACTTCAATATTGATATCTATTCTACAATAGGCCCTTGCAATCAATTCAACTTGATTCTTCAAACAAGACTTATGCAATTCGGAAAAAAAATACACACCTTTTACTAGCTTTGAGGAGCTCGATATTGAAATTGAATTTTCTCTGTAATTGAAAATATTCGATATCTCAAATTCAGCCCTGTAGTAGCCCTCTGAAGCTTCTTTCAAATGCCACAGGTCTGACCTGATTTGGATTCTCCAAGACAAATTTGTGTCCAATCTCCCACAATGACCTAATTTTGGACTGGTTCAGTAGAGCGAACTTGTATGACTTGCCACGTGTCACTGTTTTGTTCTTTGTCTCTGAAATTGATAGCCAAGAAACTACAGGCCGTGTACTTGCGACCAATTTTGACAGCACTCCAATCCAATCTCCAGAGAGAGAGTTATTGAACTTTTCCCACGATCACCTCTTTGAGATGAAATTCAGGAGCCTGAAAACGCACTACCTTCCACAGATCATATCTCCAAAAATATTGCGAACCAAGCTCTGAAATTTTTTTACGAATTTCCTCAGGATTTCAGCTTCGCACCATATGAATTTCAGATTCTGAACCTTCGTAGAAACAGATTTATAGCGAAAATTCCACGATGACCTGTTTAGGAGCTTGAAAAAAGACCTGACTTCCACAGATGATATCTCCGCAAATATTGCGAACCAAGGTCTGAAATTTTTAGAAAAGCTTCCTCAGGATTTCGGCTTCGCACCCTAAAAATTTTAGCTTCTGAAACTTCGTAGAAAAAAAGTTATAGCGAAAATGCCACGATGACCTGTTTGGAGCAGCGAAACCCTAGAATCCAAAGCTTTGATACCAAATGTTGTGTAACCAACTTCAAAAATAGAAGAAAAGAGATATCAACGCCTTAGAAATAAGCCACTTCGAGGGGGCAACCTCCAATACATTACATAAATGCACAATTCTTGGATGATACAATTTACAAAACCTCTTTTCTATATATAGGAGTCCATGGGGCCATAATGTAATCTAGTGGGCCACAATGTAATCCTAGCCGACCTAACAATAATAATTTAAGGGCACAATAATAACAAAATGGGGGTTACAAGGGTACAATAATAACAATAAGGGGGTTACACTAACAATAATAAAGGACTATACTAGTAATATAGGGACCTAACAGGATAGCCCACGGCCAGGAACATGGCCGGTGCGTGAGTGCTCTGAGGAGCATTCGGACTCCTCCTTCGATGAAGGAGGAGCACAGTATATATCTTCGATTGCTTCTAGTACTACTGTGTTTGGCTATGGTTTCACCCAAGCACAAGCTTCTCAATCTGGTCCCTTTTGTTTTGGAATGCCCATTAGTGGGATTTCTTCGTTTTCCTTTTCCGCTGCTGCAACTGCGTCTGCACCCATGTCTTCCATGGCTAGTGGGTCAGCTTCTTTTCAAGGGTTCCCCTTCGGAACTGGGCATATTCCTAGTTCGAATCCTTCTTTAGGGTCTTTTCCTTTTACTTCTCAGACTCAGAGTTTTAACCCTTGGTCTAGAGGTCAGAGTTCGACTACTTTTACAGGTTGGAACCCTGTATTTACAGCAGTGGGGGCAGGGAATCAGTTTTACACTGGTCAACAAGGGAATGTTTCTTTCCCTTCGTCGAGTGCTTATCAGAATTTTTCCCATATTTCTAACGCTTGGAACCCCTATCAGGGGCTTTCCTCTTCATTCATTACTTCCGGGGGGGGGGGAACTAGTCCGGTCTTTGGTAACTCTACGTTGGGAGGGGGTCCTTCTCCAAATGTTGGGTCCTTTGGCCCAACATTTTCTATGAGTTATTTTTGGCAACCTGGTGCCTCATCAAATCCAGGGTACTCTTTTCAGAATGTTGGGAATTCATCCCATCAAGGATGGAATCCTCAGGCTCCGCCTTGTTTACCTTTTCTGGCAACGTTGAACTTGCCAGATTTTTCGAAATTGACGAATGATCCAATCCGATATAGTCCGGGGTGGCCTCCGGTTCCTACCAAACTACCTTCAGACATTCCAAAGTTTGAAGGCAAGAATGGAGAGGACCCGGCTGATCATATCACCACTTTCCATTTATGGTGTTCATCTAACTCCCTAATCGAGGATTCGATTAGGTTGAGGTTGTTTCAACGCACCTTGACTGGAAACGCTGCCAAGTGGTATATTGAGTTAACTGGGGGAAATTTTGCTACTTTTGGAGATCTGGCTACTATATTTCTAAATCATTTCCAATTGCATATCCGTTATGATGTCGGGACTGAACTCCTAGCTAATTTTAAACAGGACGATGGAACCCACATTTCTGATCATATTTAGGAATGGCGGAGAAGGAAGAGGCTCATTAAAGCTTATATTCCAGGAGAATTTCTTTTGGAATGGTTTTTGAAATCTCTGCAGGCAGATATTTCTAAGGATGTATCCCTCTTAGGGGTATTTTCCGAGGAGTAGGCTATTTTTAGGGCCCAACAGCTTGAATTGATATATTCTCAGTCTGGTGTCCTTCATAAATATTTGCCTAATGCTCCTCGCTCCAAATTAGACATATCCAAGACTAAACCCGGTCCTCATGGTGATGGACTTATTGGGTCGATCAATAGTGGTGCAGCTAACCTGCTTAGTCAATTGCAGCAGTTGTCTATACAATCTGCTTCTTCTGGTCAGGCTGTGCCTACTGAGTCATCGCCTTCTCAATCGTTGTCAATAAATGTCGTTCAGACTTCTGACCCCAAAGGAAATCAACAATCAGAAGGGAAGAAGAAAGGACGGAACAATAATAAGAAAAAGGGCAAGAATGGGAAGGGTAATGCAAATAAATCCAACGAGAATGTTGGTGAGGGTCCAAAGGATAAAAAAAAAGTGAAGTTTCCATGCAAGTTATGTGTTGGAGACCATCTTACTCACCTTTGCCCTAAAATTTAGGATGTGCAGCGCTTGTTAGCTCAGCAGGGTTCTTCTAGTTCCCAGGCTGTGTTGACAAACCCTTTTCCCCAAGGGCAACAGCTAGTTGTTGGCGCGAATCAAAATACTGGGGCTTCCTCTGGGGGCACCCAGGAAGGGGAAACTCCATCAAACATATACATGATGAGTTCTCACGCGGATATCTCCACGAAATCCCGTGATTATGGCGAAGATGAATCTTTGAAATCCAAGGGTGCTCTCGATGGTACTAAGCCGCTTCATATTACGAGGCCTACTGTTGAGCCTATACCTCGAATGACAAAAACATATACTAAGCATACGATGATTAATCCAAATTCTAGGGCTGCTCAGAACTACTCTATTGTGGAAGATCTGGCGCAGAGTCCTTGTGCCATGTCGGCTCTTGAGATGCTCTAGTATTGTCCAGCTCAGCGCAGTGCTCTGCTCACTACTATTGGGGCTATCGATCCAAATAACTCTCTTGTGATTACATTCGATATGTATAATTTTAAAAAGAGACTCCCCCATCATATGGATTTTCATATCAAATCGTCTTTTCGAAAATTCAATATCTTTCGAACGGTCATTGATGAGGGCGCTTCCACATGTGTGATGTCTCTCGCATGCTGGAAGGGAATTGGATCTCCCGCAGCTGTTCCATCTGCTACTCTTCTGACTATGTTTGATGGTCATTCTCACAGACCGCATGGTATTATCCCAGCTTTTCCCATCTGTGTTGGGGGAAAAACTGTAAATATAGAGGTTGAGATAGTTGATGCAAGCTTGGACTACAACCTTCTGTTGGGGCGAAACTGGATGCCATTGCATCCTCATTATTTCGGGTTACTTGTTTCCCCCATGAAGGGAGGATTGTTACAGTGGATCAACTGGACTATTCTCCTATAGACCCGAATACATCTACTGACTCAACTATTCCAAAGTTGGATAATGCCAAGCCGCATGTTGAGAATTTAGGGGTTGGAATGTATTCTTCTTTGATGGGTAATTTTGATATTACACCTCCTACCATTCATATAAATGCAATTTCATCCTCCAGGGCTCCTATTCGAAGAGAGTTCTTCAGAACTCATTATTTTTCGGATCCTTGGACCTTGCCTTCCCCTACCTCCACATTAGCGGAAGGTCAAGTGGGTGGAATGGCATTTCCGATGTCTGCAGCTGAGATTGCTTATCAATCTATTGTTGACTCTACAGAGTCCATTCCAGCTCCTCTTTCTCCAGAGGAATTGGATGGCGATGTGGCTCCGGCTTGGACACTTAGTTCTTCTTCTACCCAGGATTGCCTTGATACCACTCTTCCATCTGAAGAGGCCATCCTGGAAGCTATGACTGGTATAGATAGACTGTGGGATGATTTGCATCATCGGTCTTACTTTTTACCTGATTTGAGCGAAGTTGAATCAAGTTTTCCAAGTCCTTTGTCTCCTGGTCCTGTTCGCCCAGTCCTGAACCCTTTAGCACCAACACAGGTATATGCTGAAGGGAACATGGCTGTGATTTCTCCAACTATCCCGGTGAACATTTCTAGGGATCCCAATGTTATAGAGAATGTCTTCATCGGAGCTGAATGTTCCCCTGAAGAGATTCAGATTTACACCGATCTCTTTAAAGAGTTTAGGGATGTATTCACTTGGTCTTATGAGGAAATGCCTGGTATAGATCCATCTATTGTCCAGCATGAGATCAAGACTTACGAAAATGCTAAGCCTGTGAGGCAAAAACTTCGTCCGGTCAATCCTAGGAAGGCTGCAGCTATCAAATCCGAGGTGGAGAAGCTGCTCAAGGCGGGATTTATTTTCCCTGTTCCTTTGACAGAGTGGGTTTCGAATCCTGTTCCCGTGGATAAAAAACAAGGAACAATTCGAGTTTGCATTGATTTCAGAGACCTTAATAAAGCATGTCCGAAAGATAATTACCCCACACCATTTATAGATCAGATCATCGATGAGTGTGCCGGTAATGAAATTTTCTCCTTCATGGACGGTTTCTCCGGATATAATCAGATTACTATCCATCCTGAAGATCAGCATAAGACTGCCTTTATTTGTCCCTGGGGTACTTTTGCTTACAAGAAGATGCCTTTTGGTCTTAAAAATGCTGGGGCTACTTTTCAGCGGGCCATGTCATATGCCTTCCACGACATTAAACATATTATCGAGGCGTATTTGGATGATTTAGCTGCTCGTTCTCGAAAGAGAATTGATCATCCTGCTCACCTCCGTCAAGTATTTGAACGATGTCGTTTCTACAAGATTAGGTTGAATCCGAACAAGTGTGTTTTCGCGGTTACATCCGGTCGGTTATTGGGATTCATTGTGTCTTCGTAAGGGATTAGGGTAGATCCCTTCAAGGTTGAGGCAATACTTCGGTTGCCTCCCTCGTCGTCTATTTGTCAACTTCAAAGTCTAAAAGGAAAAGCTAATTTTCTTCAAAGATTTATCGTAAATTATGCTGAAGTTACCAAAGGATTTATGAGATTGTTGAAGAAGGGAGTTCCATTCTTGTGGGATGACTTCGCTCAGTGCTCATTCGATGCTTTGAAAAAAACATTGACCTCTGCTCCTATATTGAGTCCACCTGATTATAGCAGGGATTTACTTTTGTATCTTGCAGCAGTAGAATCTACCATTGGTATGGTTCTGGTTCAGGAGGAAGATGCTCTGGCAGAGCATGTTATATACTATCTTAGTCGAGGCTTGGTAGGACTTGAACTCCGGTATACTCCGATAGAGAAGCTAGCTTTAGCAGCTGTTCATGCTGTACAACGACTCAGACATTATATTCTTCTACGAAAAACTTATGTTTTGGCAGCAGCCAATCCATTTCAGTTTGTTCTCAGTAGGCGAGTGATTGGGGGCAAATACAATAGATGGATTGTGATTTTGCAGGAATTTGATCTTGATTTTATGTCTACCAAGTCCAAGAAATCATTGGTTTTCGTGGAATTGATCTCCGAGTTGCCCTGTGGGGAAGAGATAGTCTATGATGAATCCTTCCCGGATGAACATTTGTTTCTTATCTCTCCACAGGATCCTTGGTATGGAGATATCATTGTGTATCTTTAGACTGCGAAGTTTCCCTCTACTTTTTCGAAAGATGAGCGTCGTAAGTTGCGTCACTTGGCTAAAAATTACTTGATTATTGGTGATGCTTTATACCGTCGAGGGGTTGATTCAATCCTGAGACGTTGCTTAACTCTCGAAGAAGCTGAGGCTATGCTAAATGATTGCCACAGTGGAGCTTGTGGTGGTCATTTATCTGGGCTTGCTACAGCCCAAAATATCTTGCGTGCTGGGTACTTTTGGCCTTCAATTTTCAAGGATTGTATGGAGTCGGTCAAAAAGTGTCATCCGTATCAAGTTTATACTCGAAAAATTCGCGCTCATCCAACTCCACTTTTTCCAGTCATTACTGTCGGTCCCTTTACAAAGTGGAGTATTGATTATACTACTTGTAACCCGCCTTCGGCTAAAGGTCACAAGTACATTATTGTAGCAGTAGACTACTTTACGAAGTGGGTCGAGGCTATGCCTACTTTTGGGAATGATGGTGAGACAACAACTCTTTTTCTTTTCAACCAGGTTATTTCTCATTTTGGTATTCCTAGAGAGATTTTCACTGATCATGGCAGTCATTTTCAGAATAGCATGATGGCTGAGTTGGCTCTAAAATTAGGTTTTTGGCAGGAGCATTCATCTCCGTATTATCCTCAGGCCAATGGGCAAGTGGAAGCCATGAAAAAATCCTTGAAGACCATTCTTCAAAGGAAAATTAATAAAGCTCGATCCAACTGGCATATCATGTTGTATCCTGCACTTTGGGCATACAGGACGTCAGTGAAAACTGCAACTGGCTTTACTCCGTTTCAACTAGTTTACGGGCTGGAATCCATATTTCCCATTGAATGTGATATTCCTTCTCTTAAGTTAGGTGTTGAGCTTCTTCCTGACACTTCTAGTTTTGAAGAACGTCTCCTTCATTTGGAACATCTTGATGAGCAGCGTCGCGATGCCGCCACGATGAATGAGGCACATAAGAAATGAGTCAAAGTTCAGTACGATAAGGTGGTCAAACCTAGGGTTTTCTCGGAAGGTGACCTTGTTTTGGTCTATGCCCAAGAGAAGGATGCCTTGGGTGCAGGAAAGTTTAAGTCTATACGGTATGGCCCCTTCATCGTTAAAAAATTCCTTAAAAAAGGAGCATATTCCTTGGTTTATTTTGAAGGAAATGAGTTGGCGGAGCCCAGAAATGGGCTCTATTTGAAAAGGTATTATGCCTAGGCTTCGGCCTGGCATTTTTCTTTTGTATATAGTTAGTTTTGTTTTGTACATATCTGGTTTTTTGGTCTTTGATGTGATGGTGATGTTTTTGATCTGCTTTGGCAGGTTGTGTCGAATGTCATGAGTCATTATGGTTTCGCCGATGGTGCTAGTAGACACACTCGGAACTTGGCTTCCGCGGCTTGGGTGCTTCATCATCCATCTGGTCAGTTGTTAGTATCAAGAGGAGTCTGCATTGGTCCTGCTTCCAATAATATAGCAGAATACACTGCAGTTATTTATCTACTCTCGGAGGCAATATCTTTGGGTGTTGATTCGTTAGTAGTTTTCTTGGACTCCCAGCTGGTGGTGTCGCAGTTGAACAATACTTATCGGGTTCGAGATCCATTTTTACTCCGGTTGTTCTTGAGGGTACGTTTGTTACAAAGATCATTTCAATTTTTAACATTCATTCATATTCCTCGAGCAGAAAATTGGATGGCAGACTCATTAGCTAATCAAGCAATTGATTGGCATATTAATCATTCCATACAGTAAAATTTAATCATAAAAAACATCATGCATTTTTATACATTTGTCACATCACATCATAAATCGTTATATATATATCATCAGAGTGTTCGAAAAACTATAAAAAATTTGGATCCATAAGTCATACAAAATTAGGGCTTATGCCCGATCATGTTCAATATCAAAAATATACAGTCATCCGGTAATCATATCTATCTACTCTTGTGGTCCCTGCCCAAAATTCGTGTTCCTATAGAACACGATCGTGGTGGCGACACGGCGGAATAATCGTACCCAATCACGTGGTACTCCCACTACCCGTCTCTGGATGGCCTCAGGTAGATCTTCCACTGCAGCCATAGGCACTTGGTGAGTTAAACCCGCCAAGTTCCTCTGTACAGCATGGAGGGTCCTTCCTGGGTCTTCAGTATCCGCCTTGCCTCTGCGACGCTTGTGCCGTGGTTAGCCCTCAGGACGGACTAGTCCAATATCTGTATCATGGTCATCATAATATTGTAAGTCATTTTGAATCCAATCAAAAACATGTTTTGTTTTCACATTTTTTCATATATATTGAAAAAATCATAAAAATCATATAATTTAAAAATTGCAATCTTATCGATTGCGCCCCATGTCGCACCAGGTGGAAGGAAAAGGTTTGGATCACCGCGGAAATCCATCCCGGCATAGGGGTAGTCCTCCACGGCGATGATTTGTTCTCCCCACAATTGGAAGAACTCATCGTCCCAGGTGGTTCGGGTAACTTCACTTCCCCCCAGTCTCTTCATCAGATCTGCCC
The DNA here is from genome assembly GCA_034641835.2 of Pinus albicaulis. Classification (NCBI taxonomy): domain Eukaryota; kingdom Viridiplantae; phylum Streptophyta; class Pinopsida; order Pinales; family Pinaceae; genus Pinus; species Pinus albicaulis. The sequence continues at coordinate 424,994,994 of CM076569.1, read as the reverse complement.
ATCGGGAAATTCTTGGGTCTCTTGGGCTGTTGATGGAAGAGATCACTTTGGGTCGAAGCCCAGGAATATTCTCAAAGAAGAATGTCATCAAAATGGTTCCATACCTGAAATGTTTTTTTTTTTCTTTCCAGATGGAGGTTAGTTGTTGCTTCATGTTCATTAATAGAGCTGTACACCAATCATATAGGTGAGCTAGGCATTCCATAGCTATGCTCATCTGGGTCCTGGATGCCTGATGCAAGGAAGCAGATCCTGCTACCCTGCCGATGGTAAACAAGAGAATCTTCATGTGTAGATCTCCCAAATCTTTTATAGCAATCTGAGTCCCTACTTTTTTTGACCCCTTTACACAGTAGACGTGGACATAGTCATCCACAGTAAGCCCTCCCAAAGGCTTGTTCTACAAATCTACTGGGTCTCCCCTCCGTGAGAGTCCAGTAACGAAGTAGATGTCTTCTACCTCTATGTGTATGGGCATTTGATCTATCATGAAGCAATCTTCCTCCGGTTCCCAATAATTTACCAGCATTTCAAGCAACCGGACATTACTCTTCATATTTGGCATTTTGAAAAATTTGAGCAATCCGCAATTTCAGAGGATATTGAGTGATCGTTGATCTTGCATTACTTCATTATCAATTGCACTATGCTCATGTTCCCTCCAAGTGATGGTCATCCTGAAAAAATTCATTTATTTGTTCATTAGATGCATTTTTTTACATTGCGGGTTGCGCATACGCGACTTACCCTGTAGACAGTCGCGTATCATACGTGGCTTGGTCCATACGAACCTGCATATGCGCAGAGCCCTAAATTAAAACAAATGTTTTTAACGGTGAAACTTCCAAATTTTAACTCTATTAATGGACAAAATTGATAATAATGATGGATTAAGAGCTTACCTGACTGATTCGGCGAAGTTTGACCACTGATTGCTCCTGTTTTGACGAAAGAGGGTTTTTCTCCAGAGCTCTTTTTCCCAAATCAGCAAGTAACAATGAACCAAATATGAGGTAACATGTGTATTTATGCCTAGAAATTGAAATTTTTTGCAAAAATTTGTTATGCCTATTTTTTCAATCTATCTTAAGCTGCATAACCTGGATGCTTGTAAGTGTCAAGATTGGTATATTCTCAGGTACATTTTGATGAAGTTGAGATTATTCCGCTTTTTGATCCATGATTGCTAACCTGTCATGGCAGGTATATGATCTTCACTGGCATATAGGTTAGGAAATCCATTTTCCGTTGCATTTTGCATACTAGCCTCCATTTTGATCACTTGCCATAGGGTCGATCCCATCAGGTCATGAGTATTTCACCCATTTCACTCGCCGATTATTTAATCATGACTTGGTGGTAGAGCCTTCCTTTACATGGGCTTCCTAGTTAGTTCCTCACTAGCACTTGTTGCCCATGCTGCGTTTTATGTAGGCTCGGGAGTCCTCTTTAGTCCCGCCATGACTTATGTGTTGAAGCTTCATTCTTCTTCTTCTTCACTATCATTTTTCTGGCTATTACCCTAGAGGCTCCCTGGTGTTGTTGAGTTGTATTATTGCATTGCATATTGGCTACTTGTTTATCCTGGCCTTTAGCCGGCTTCATTTTGGACTCGATGTTTAAGCCAAATTTTGACCTTGACTATCTGTACAAGTTAACCATTGCATGCACTTAGCTATTGCGACTTGACACCCTTTTACCCATGGATGGAACATTCCTCTGAGTATCGCTTACCAGTTTCCACCACCTTGCATTGAGCATAGGATCGTTCCAATCCCAGGAACTAGTGCATCTGTTTCTTGATACTCGTTCTATCCATTGTACCATAACATTCTTTTATTCTTTTTCAGGCTTATTATATGAAAAAGACAAAAAAATCAAATATAACAAAAAGAGCGGGAACGGGATGTAACTTCATAATTTGATGGCAGTACAGTGTCAGTTTGTCGCCCTTGAACAAAGCATATACACTTATATATCTTTCCTCCATTTGGATGGTTTTAGTTTTGACCTAGGTTCAGCCTTTACCTTGTTTCACTTGTCAGTCCTCCCCCGGTTGGTTATCTCTTCCAATCATATGGAGAGTTTGTTCTGCCTCCTGCATAACAGACTTATACAGTGTCACTTTTTACTTCCATGGTCATCACGAGTCGTGCTTTTGTTCAAGGGAAGTCTAACCAGAGTCGGCCATTCTGCGGTGTCTCTTGACTCATTATTCAGTCGGCCTTCCCGGTCTTGTCAGTATCATGTTCTATCACATCAGATGTTTTGATCTTCTGCTCGTGCTGGTTTGAGAAGGTCTCCATTGAATTCTTGCCGGCGGGTTTGTCTCTTATCGACTACGACACATTGCTCTGAGAGCAAGCCTAGAGCCGCACCTTGGGCCTATTTCCATCATTGATAGGTGACCTCGTGCTCGGCATTTGATCATCATCATGGGTCTTTGACTGAGTGGTTTCCCCTGTGTTCGACGTCAGCACACATTATCACACTTGGGATTCGTGCAGTACCTTGATTTCCATTTGACCCTATCGGTGGATTTCTCGCCTCTGTGTCAGCTTTCATTATTGGTTGGTTCAAAGGGTTTCTTCCGTGCACTAGCTTCATCTTGTGCATGTCGGAAACGTACTTCAGTTTTGGTTCCATCACTCTACTTCGTCCGATTCCTTCCAAATCTTGGCCTGCGGGTTACACTCACGCTGGACTGATGTGGGATGCCTTAATGCCTTCCTTCCAGCAGATCTTTTCCCATCGACTCCGACTCATTGCTCTGGGAATAAGATCTAGAGTCTTTTGTCAGTACCTTAGGGTTTGTAGTCATTAGTGGCAGACTCTTTGCTATCGACAGTGAGGATTCATTATTTCCTCTTGATTGGTAGATTCTTCCAAGTGTTCGACTTCAACTCATTCATTTGCACTTGTTAGATTGTACTGGGGCACCTTGACACTCATTATCATTATCAATGGGTTGTCTCACGTTTGTTAACGGTATACATTATTGATCGGTAATCAAACGATTTCTCACATGGTCGAATTTAGCTCATTTATTCCCATTGTGTAGAATTGTGCCATAGAGATCGGTGAAGACCTCGGGTTGCATCAGCATCTTTCGGTTCACTTTTGACAATCCATTCAGTTTTTGCCAGTGATGCCATCCACCTTTATATGTTGCAGTGTTAGTACAGCAGCATCCTATATGTTGGCTCCAAAGTTTCATGTTTGTACCATGTGTTCCACCCCTTATGATTTGGTACCTGGAGATTCAGTTACTTTTGTGATCAGAAATCCATTTTCAACATTATTGATCAGTTTGATATATGTGATACTTGGACATTGATTCCGACTTGTACTTTCAGGCCGTGCTCAGATGATTCATTATGTACTTTCAGTTCAGATATACTTGTATACATTCTGGATCTATTCTGTACCTTATATGTGCATATATTTTTTGACTGAGCATGGGTATGCCCACCTCAGACATGAGCTGACTTTTTGTTTTCTTTCATTGGTTTTTGGCAAGTTGAAATCTGGTGAAGTCCTCTCTTGTCCTAGCAAAGTTCTTTCTATGCACATAATAAATTCCGGCCATCATGTACCCCTTCTAACCTCATATATTAGGGGGCATATGTTATAGCATCATTTTTCACCCTCATGTGATTCATGATTGTCTCTTTGGCCTTGGGCACCCATTCCCACAGACTTGAATAAAGTTCATAAAAAACAGTGTTTAAAATCCCATACGCGGGTATGCCCAGACTTTTCCGCGTGTATACGCGAGTCCATAGATACTTTTCCGCGTATGCCATTAAAATCATTAAAAATATATATATAAATCCCTATTTTCGAGGCTGGGTTGATGGTTATTCCAGTAATTCAACCACCCCAGCCCATGGCCAACTGTTTCCAACTGATTGAAACTACTTTGAGGGAGTATAAAAGCCCCTCATATGCATGGCCTAAGGGAGAGAGAAAAATTATAGACATTATACTCTGTTGGAGCCCAATTCAAGTCTGATTTCCCGTGCCTCCTGCACTTCCCAGGTATTTATAGGAAACCCTTGTTTCCTGGAGATGTTCATCAGCTTATATGTCATCTCGTGTGCACAAGTCTTGGAAGAATCCTAGCGAGGCAAGGGCTGGACGGATCCAAACGACGGTCTGTTCGAAGATCGTGGAAGGATTCAGGTGATCTCTCCACCTTTGTATTATTGTACATGATGTTCGCAATGAAGAAGAACCATCTTGTTTCCGAATTCACATGTTAATATCTGCTTATATATGTGAAAAGACTGTTAATTAAACACTTATTATTGTTTATATGATGTTTCACATGGATTATACTGACATTCAGGAAAGATATATGCTGTACAACTAGATTTCCGTGCACGCTTCTTCTTGATTTTCAGGTTGAAGAGGAAGAAGAGTTGCTGGGGGTTTGGACCCCGCGGGATCTACATCAAACGTAGGATCTATGGGTGAGTTCTACAACTGATAATATCTAGTTTTTAGCATACAAGTTTGGTTGTGTGAGTCCTTCTTGAATAGTATGCCCCGATCTGTGGAGGTTTCTGACCCAACGACCTCTAGGGAGTTATTTCCCAAAACATCAGTTTCTCATCACCTGTCAATATTAAATCATCAACATATAAAACAATGATAAGTAATTTACCTTTTTTTTTGGAACATGTTCTCCTTCAGTGGATATGACACATAGTGGATCCATACCTTGGTGCAACAATTCCTTACCTTGGGATGTTTGCACAAGATTCAGGGCAAAGTGAACACACAACACTAGTGGCTTTGGTTTGGGAGGAGAGATACAATTATGTATAAGAGATTGAGGGCACATGCATTATGTTCCTTTTCACTGTCGATAGCATGAGAATTTTTATACTATCGTTATTTTATGAGGTGTTGGTGGAAGTGATGATGATCTAGAAGATGCAACCACAAGCGTTGTGTTCTTACAATTGGTGAATCCCTGTGGGAGGTGATCACAAAACAAGACTCGTTTGACATGTTCAAAATTTACCAAATTAGCACATGCAGACAGAACATTGGTGAATATGAAATGGTTAGGTTCGATACTTGTTTTTTTCATATCACATTAAAAATCCATTGTCTCCTCGTAAAACCTCTCCTCGTATAATCGACCACCATTATAGACGATTACACGACATTTGGTTTATACGTTTAGTTTGGTAGGTAGGGTGCCCCTATCTCCCATCTCCCTATAGAGTAATCCGGTCACATATTCTTTCTTCTATGATACTGGTTCCTCTCTTCTTCCTTCCTCTCTCCCTTTCTCTCCCACCTCCCTCTCTCTTCCCCATATCTCCGCCTCTCTCCAATCCTCTCACTGCATCCCTCCCTCTCTCTGTTCTATCCCCCTTCCCTCTTTGTGTCACTGTCTCCCTCTCTTACCCTTCTCTACCTCTCTCACTCCTCTCCCTCTCTCTCTCTCTCTCCATTCCTTATTTCTCAACCTCTCCTTCAATTTATCTCCATCTCTCCCTTGTGACTCCCCTTATCTCTCCACCTCTATCAATATATGTCTTTATTATTCCTTCTCATATATATCTAGAGTTAATATATATCATGACATATTAATATATAGTACATATAACAAATTTAATATTGTATTAATCCAAATTTATTAAATTTAATAATATTAATTTAATAATATATTAATATGGATATTAGAATTAATAATAATAATAATAATAATATTTTAATATTGATATTAGGGTTAATAATTTTTTTTGCATGGTATTAATCATAATTGGGCCCATGGTAAATTCAGTTCCGCGTTTTACCTAAATAAAAACCGCTACTTGAGTTTCCTTAATATAAAGAGTTTTGGATATGAAATACAAAAATAGGTTTATTTATTTACTACACTTTTATTATTTATATTTTTATTTATTTTCCATACTTTTTATACAAAGTATTAAAATAGTTTCGCATTTATTTACCATATCTCGTTTATTTATATTTATATTTATTTACCACCTTTTTTTTGAGTAAGTTCATTACCCTCTTTTTTATATTTTAATATATAGTGTTTACGTATATTAATAATAATTAGATTTATTTTTAAAATGAGTGACATTAGATTAAAAATGTTAAATACTTACTTTGCTTAAGTTTTTACTACATCTACCCCATAGCGACTAGAAACCTATAATCATGCTTGCTTCATAATCATGCTTATTTAGTGAAATCTTTAATGAAAACCCTTACAAATTTTATGAATGTACTTCTAATTTTAAAATCCTTATTTTTTATTATTTAAAAATTTGATAAATAATGTTTTCTCAATTTCCCTCCTAAAACTCTACTAAGATATCAAAACACTAGAACCTCTTGACACTATTACTAAGCTTCTTCATTGTTCTATGGAAAATGAAATTATTTCTTCCAGACCGAGTGGACGCTGGCAACTTTGAAGTCCGCTAAAAGGTTTTCACATGAGGACAATTTTTCTCCCTCATGAGCTCAACATAATCAAAATTTTATTACGTTACTCCATATACATATAATATTATTTTGGTACGTTTATGTATCTAAACTTTTTGTTTTGTTGTTTCTACCGCAAACCTCAATATTTGGTTTAGAACAAGAAGATGATAGTTTATTTATTTGTCGGGATTTCCAAAACATAATGCTCATGGCATACATAATGCTCATGGCAGTTTCCCAGCGGTTTTGTTGATTTGGTTTTGTCCTTGTCAAGGTTAGTTTCTAGTTAAATTGAAGCATCGAGTTTGATGTTCTTTACAAATCTGTTTACCCAAATTCTTGAGCAACCTAATTTTTTGAGGGAAAGGAAAATATTCACACACAAACAATATTTTATCGACATTCTACAAGAAGGAAATTTTCCTTGCTAAAGATATCATCATTTGAACATTAAGTTTCTTAAATGAGTATGGTTGCTTTCTCACCCCAGATCCATAGACCATAATAATATTTTATAAGGTTGTCTCAGAAACTATTGATAAATCATGACATGCAACTAACATATTGTAACCATTTGATCATCTTTGGAGATAACTCACTTTATTGATGCATTGATGGCCCATGGTTTGTTGAGTATTTTTCCATGAGCATTAAACCCTCAATGCATTTTTGTATTTTTATTTTGTGGCTTCACTTCTTAGGAGAATAATACCATAGTTTACAATTTGTCTTCTTTGTGTATTCTTCTCAAATACACAGAGTATACTAGATTCCAGGATTTAAAAATATTTCATTTCTTTCAACTGATATACAGAGAGATTTGTGACTTAGAACCTTTTTGTAGTTTGGTTTTTAAGAACTTTTGTACTTTTACTTTTGTGGAGACATAGAAGCATGTTCTTTTAAGAAATGGAATGTATTTTCCTACAACATGACATGTATGATTGAGGAGTGCTCTTCAATTGAACAAGTTAACAAGTATACTATTGTTCTTGAACCTTACAGTTTTCTTGGAGCACTTTGGCATTGGAGCAAAGAAAGAAAGCAAGGAAGAGTAGGATCAAGAAACTGCTGCATGATTCTTTGCAGGTATTGATTTGCAGATGTTCTTTCCTTGCTAGATCTGGCATGCATGGTATTGCATGTGGTTCTTTTCTTCCTTGGAATGGGCTTTTCCAGGTTTGACAGTGTTTTTAGCCTAGCCTTGTCTTTTCCATATAGCTTTGATGAGATGGGTTTCGCATACTTCGGTTTAGTTGGATTGTCGGGTGGATTCAAAGTTGAGTGGGGTAGATCTTCGAGATGAAAAACACATGGCCAGGTGATCCTTGAACCATACTGTGGATCATGGTAAAGCCACTGGCCTAACAACCCCTGAGCCATACTATGGATTGCGGTAAAGCCATATTGCATGCCTCGGTGTCCCTAGGAATTCTTTCGTGTAAATGGGGAGATATATGGTAAAGCCAAGAGGCAGATTTATCTCCATTGGGCCTAGTAGTCCTTAGATGGGATGTATGTTAAATCCTAGAGAGTATGTCTCGGATTAGGGACTAGTGATCCCTGATTCAGATTTTGGATGACAGTAAAGGTTGAGAGACTAAAAGGCACTCAAATTGCTCACGGTGTAGGTGTATAACTCTCGTAGCATTCATACTTGTTTGGTTCTTTTTGGTTGGTTATGATACCCATATTCCTACTTGGTATATGGAACAAGGCTGATTGGTTGAAGAGAGATTTGTCTCAGCCAATATATGGTCAGTGGGAATGTGGAAGTCCCATCTCGGGTTGGTTTTTACATTCATTAATGAAGATCTCATTCCTTTGGTATTTGATTTATAAATGTACTAGTTATTACGTGGCTTTTATTGTTGTTTTATCGATTGTATTTATGTTTCTATTATATTGGTTATAAACATGTATGTTGACAGTGATCTATGGTCAAATAGATTGTATGGAAGCTAATGATGTAGGGGAGCAATGATTCTTAGTGATTCTCAGATAAGTATGATACCCATTTTTTCTATTCTGTGTTTATACTTGTAGCTTTCATGTTTGTGAAATGTTTGAAAAAATGACTGTCATGGCTAGGAGGGGTCCAGATGAGTTATTATTGATGTGATTGCTTATGTATCAATTTCCTATTTTTATTTATCATCTTTGAAATTTTCATCAAGTTCTGGGCAGAGAATTGGGTTCTAGGCCTGAAAAGATGGCTCAAATCCTGGGGACGTTGGCACAAAATGGAGTATTTGGGGCCCTGACCACTGGAATGTAGTGATATGCCTACGACCATAGCCTCCTAGTTGCAGGCATGCAAGCATGTGCCTATGGCTATGGGTTAAAGGGATCAAAATGTCAGTGCGACCTAGGTTTAAGAGGCTTGAATTGTTGGGTTACCTCATTGGGTGTTGTGGTTGTTGTACAAGGTTTGTATGTTTTGTTTTCATTGGTTACACTTCCTTAAGGTCACCTAGGAGGTTGAATCTCATTATGATAGCCTCTCGTCACATATTTACCCTAACTATCTGGTTTCTTTGGTAGATGTGGGAAGGGGGTGTTACAGATTGGTATCAGAGCATGGTTGTACCCTCATATTCGATTGGCAGTGTGTTGATCATGGATTTATGTTGATTTCATATGTGTTTAGTATGCTTGTGTCTATGTGTGCTTGTTGAATTTGCATGGTGTTGATCATGGTTGTAGTGATGTCGCCATGTGAAGGTTGATGGTGTTGTTGTCAACATGTTGTCATGAGTGTATGACTAGTTATGTGTTTCTCATGCTTGTGTATTGTTCGTGCACACTTGCTTACATATTGTTACATATTGTACACAAATTTTTTGCTTATGCTAGGGTTACATATTGGTCATGCTTCAGTTTTATCCATGTATGATTACTTGTGTGATGCCATATGTTGAACAGTAATTGCTCGTTAATGACTGGTTATGCATTGGGTGTATATGGTCAAGTTTTCATTGGTTTGATTGAGGTTGTTATGCATAAGGTCATTGTATGCAATTAGGTGATCATAATGATATTTGTATGTTATTATTCTAATGTTTTGGCTGAGATAGAGTAGGAGATGAAAATCATTAAAGTGAAGTTGCAACAATGGACTGTGGGGTAAGAGAGGATCGTCATACAAGTGTGCATGTTTGGCATGCAGATATGTGATTCAAGGTTGTTATAAGCATTAGGATTACTTATATGTTTGCCATTCTATTATTATTATGGTTACATATGTGATAAATTCTCGTTGATCAGTGTAGTCATATGCATTATGGTTGTGTATGCCTTTAATTTTATTGATTTTATGGTTACATACATGACAGATGTTAGTTAATTAGTGTGATCATATGTACATGAGTTGGTTAGTCAGACATGGTATTAACTTGATGATTATGTTATATGTTGACTTATTGTTGTTATATGTTAGTTAACTTGATTATTAGGGTTATAATATTAATATCTTGATGTCATATGTATCATGCTAATTTGGATTGCCCTATGTGGTTGGTTCGGGTTATGACATTCATGTATTAGTCAACTCATTTGTGAAATTGTGTTGTATTAATCTGGACTGATTGTGCATCTATGATTGTTATGTATGAGAAAAAAATGTTTATGAGCTTTTGATGTGAACATGTTAGTTAGTTACTGTTATGGATATCATGATATTATTTGTGTTTGAGCGGATGTGTTTTGAAGTTATATTGTGCTAACTAGATTGATTATGAAGACAAGATAGCCTCCCCTAAGATAAATCAAGGTATGAGTTTTCTTATGTCATATACTTCGTGTTTGAATATTTGATTATGTCATTTATTCAGAATTTGAGTGTTTGGTTTCTATTATGTCATTTATATGTTTTCTGAATGTTTGATTACTTGCATGATATGAGTATGTTCATATAAGATTGCAGGAAGTAATGATCTTGTTTTGAAATGGTCGTACTAACACACTTGTGTTGAGATAGTTGATATGTACTTGAGGGTAGGTAAGTGATAGTTGTAGTATTATGATCTCAAATATTAGTTGCTTATGACATGGTTGTTAGTCTTCATAGAGCTGGATTTTAGTTAATAGATATGATGTCTTGTTATTTGGAACATGTGATTGACATTTGTGAAGAGTTTTAGGGAAGCATGATTGGTATTAGCATGACAAGGTAATAGTTTATGTGTTTATATAACTAATATATTTGTGATATGACAATATGTAGTAGGACTCAATTGAAACAAGGTAAATTGTAAGAGAAATGAATTGGGTAAGAATCCCTTTGGCTATATTTGGAAACCCTAATTCGAAATGAATGAGTGCTTTGCATACAGGAAGTATTCTTAAACCTAATATTTCCTGGCATTGTGTGGACATGTTCTATATTTATGAACATGTATTTGAAAGATATAATAGTTGATTTCTAGTTATGGCTAGATATGTCAAGGGATTGGATTCCCTTGAGAGATGATATATGTATGTGCTCAGATACAAGACAGTGTGCCTAACACATAAGGTAAGATAACTGGTATATTGTTATATTTATTTATGTGCTGCGATTTATGTGGTTATGGCAGTATGATGCAGGGGATTTCATGACAAGAGACCACCATGAAATATTGGAGAAGGCTCGGGTTGAGCTTTCCATTGGAAGCTTTAGGAACCCATGGGGGATTGAGTCATGTTGTTTGTTGCTAGTCTTGTCATTTCAGTCTTTTATGATTTTCTTGTGCTTGATTTGTAGTTTTGTTTATGTCGGGTGCAAGGCCTTGCCACTTTGTTTGGAATGTCGTATTTCTATTGGTTTTTCATGGTTTTCTTCTTTTGTTTATTTCTTGCCTTGTATGTTTTAAGAGCCTTGGGAATTGATTATGAAATATGAAAGTTGACGAAGCTCAAGAAGAGAAGAATGGAACCTAATAGGTAATATGATACACAAATGAATCTTGGTAACATGAGTAAGTGCAGAATAAGGTAAGACTGTGATAGTCGGTTGCACTGGTTGTGTCCATTTTGGTAAATGGATGGTGGCAATACATACATGAGAAAGGTAACCGAAAGGGTAAAGTAAATGGATTTGAGGCATCAGATGCCATGGATATGTTGGGAATGGTTGTTCTCAATGTTGTGCATGGTGTGCACATATAAAGGAAGCTCTCTTAACCTAGACATTATGATATCTAGAAATTGTGTTGTGATTAAGATTATGTTGATGCCTATATATGTATACATGTATGTCATGTTTGACAGGGTCATCATGGATCATGATGCTAATGTTTATATGTATATATGTGTGTATGCATGTCATTGTTTGAAAATATCATGATTATTTTATGCTAATGATTATATATATGTATGCATGTAGGAATCTATGTCACTGTATGATAGGGTTTTCAAGGATCATTCTTGTGGAGGAATGATTGCTTATGCTAGTGAATGGCATGAAGAGGTTCTTGGTCTTAGGAGGAATCAAGTGGGAAGAGTAACCCTGAAATATCTATGAGGTAATTATCATGTGGACATGAATTGATATTATATGATTGTATTATTCTTATGTTTATGTTATTGACAGGTAATGTTGAGGGGTACATCAACAAAATTAAAGTAGTGTGATCTGCGACATGCTAGGATAGGCATGGATAGTGGAAAGACACTAGAATAAAGGTTGCTTGTGGGGTGAGTGTGTGGTCTATGGATGTGTAGTACCAGTATTGTGTATATGTTACACATGTTGTATATTCAGTGATTGTACCTATGTTGATGTGTACATGTAACATATGTAGTATTGTGTACCTATGATGTTGTATGCTTGTTGTATATATGGTGATGTGTTTATATTGCATATGCAGTGCTAGGTATAGATGGTGTTATGTGCATGTTGGATATGCAGTGTTGTGTACATATCATAATGTGTGCATGTTGGATATGTGGTGTTGTGTGCATGTTCGATATGCGGTGTTGTCTACGTATGGTTCTATGTTCATGTTGTATATGAAGTGCTATGTACATATGGTGTTGTGTGCATGTTGTACATATGGTGTTTTGTTCATGATTTTACATATGGTGTTGTGTGCATATGGTATTGTGTAAATTTTTTACATGTGGTTCTGTGTGCAGGTGGTGTCGTCTACATGTCACGCATGTGGTGTTGTGTACATGTGGTTTCATGTACATGTCGTGCATGTGGTGCTGTTTTCATGCGGTATTTTGTACATATTGTACAACTCATGCGGTGTAAATTTGGCATTATGTACATGTCGTACAGGTGGTTCCATGTACATGTGTTGTTGTGCACACATTATGCAGATGGTGTTGTGTACAGGTGGTATTGTGTACATGTTGTTTATATGGTACTGGTATACATGTGGTAGCGTGTTCATGTCGTAAATGTTGTGTTGAGGGCATGTGGTACTATGCATGTGAATGCTGTAGTCGTGGTATCATGATATGTGTATTCATTATGTTGTACTCTTTATATGTATATGTATTGTTTTGTATTGTACAACGGATGCAGGTGTATGTGTTTTGTAGGTGTTGTGATGTATCCCTAGTCTAGATGAATTTGTGGTATATCGAGTATAGGTGCATGTATTGTATGGTGTTATATGTCGTATTTGGTCAAATGTGTGTGATGCACCTTATGTGTATGTGTATGTGGTTGAAGAGAAGGCACTAAGTGTTTTTTGGGTGTGGCAACCGATCCAGTGTGTGTATAGAAAGAACCAACAGTAAAAGTAGAAGCTAAGGATCGATTAAAGGATAAGTATCAGTATTTTACTTCAATTTTATTATGCATGTGATATGTGATTCTAACTTATGATGGTTACATGTGATTTATGATTATGGAATGATGATTGTATGTGATTCATGATTTTTAACTATGATGGTTTTTCTTTGAGCTAAGTAGATGTGATATTCTTATACATGATGATTTGATCAAACAACCAGTTTGAATTGTTGTAACACGAAGCGAACAGAATTCCAAGTGTACCTTGTTGGCAGGCCACCAATGAGGTATGATGTGATTCTTTCAATTTATTTTGAATCTAATGGTAGCTATGTGCTTGGTACAAGAAGCACGAAAATTCCTAGTTGGGTGGTTGAAATTGATTATAAGCATTAATAACAACAACAAAAGAAATTGTAACATCTAGCAGTATGCTGGTAAAGTACTTCAGAAGTAGGGCCATTGTGGGATATTGGTACCGAATAGTGTCCATTGATTTCCATGAGCATGCTATGACCTGTATGATGGTTTTGAGGTAGGTATACGCCTTGGTTTTTATATATTTTGATGCAATGAAGCCTTGCCATGAATTTCTTGGGTTAGGGGATTCCGCGGAACTTTGAAGGTGAGTGATAGCATGGAAGGGGATTAACGGATTACCTGAGGGACTATGTAGTAGAGAAGGAAAGGTCGGGGATGGATTTTTTTTGGTCATTATCATTTCCAGATGGAATCATATGCACATTGGGAGTGTGTGCTGGAACAATGAGCATCTAACTATTCACTGATGATATAGTGGCATGGGATTATAGCACTGGACACTAGATGCATATTTGACTTGGCAGTGGATTCTAGACTTCCTAGGAAGGAGGTGGATCCTGTTATTAATTTGAGGGTGGAGGTGTCAAACTCTCGATTCCCTTGTTGTCAACTTGATACATGCATTGTATCCATTTATTTTCTGGTTGGGAAAATGTGCATATGTATATATGTGGTTTTCATTGTAAATGCCGTAATGAGCCGTGTTATAAATCTCCATCACGCGATATGATTTTCATGATGGTTTTTTTATTTTGAGTAGGTTATTCATTTTAAATACTAAAGAGAGCTATGTTATAAGCTCCATAGGCAGAATGTTTTATTTTCAGCGGTTTGCTGGTTTGTAGGTGTCATTGAACATCGAGGGCGGTGTTCCCCCAAGGGGGAGGGTTCTGTAACAACCCTAGTGAAAATTTCATGTAATATAAGTTAATAAGAATTAAAAATAATAACCACGGTTGATGGGACACTTATTCCAAGTTGAACGTTGGGAAAAACATCCTAGTGGGTGTTCATTTAAGCTATTATGGCTAAAGGAAATTGTCAAAGGCAAAGGAAAAGGCTTTCGAAAGGAAAAATGGAATTTTTGGCACATATATTTATGAAAATAATGGAAAATAGGAGAAAAGGAAGGTGAAAGGTCGTTGGTTTCATGTGAGGAGGAAAATGAAGGAAAATAATGGAAAATTAAGAAAATAAAGGCCTCATTGATAAAAAGACTTATGTGGATCAGTTGGGAAGTTTTTGGCTCAAGATTTTGCTGGTTCAACCTTTTGTCAGTTCAGTTTTTGGAGATATCTCATTATTCTCTCTCTATTTCACATATTATTGGACACTTAGAGTTTTCTTGGAACACTTTGGCATTGGATAAAGAAAGGAAAAGAAAGCAAAGAAGAGTGGGATCTAGCAAATAAATTGAGGGATTCTCTACAGGTATGATTTGAATATGTGATTTCATTGCTAGATATGGCATACATGGTATTGCATTTGGCTCTTTTCTATCTTGGCATGGGATTTTCTAGGTGTGACAATGTTTTCAACCTAGCCTTTCCATTTCTTTATAGCTTTGATGAGATGGGTTTCTCATACTTCGGTTGACCTATATTGCTGGATGGATTCGAAGCTAAGTGGGGTGGATCTATGAAATGAAAAATACATGGCCTAGTGATCCCTAAAGTAGACTGTGGATCACGGTAAAGCCACTAGCCTAGTAACCCCTGAGCTAGATTGTGGGTTATGGTGAATCCATATTGTGTGCCTTGGTGGGCCTAGGAATCCTTTCCGGTGAATGGAATGATATATGGTAAAGCCAAGAGGTGTATTTCTCTCTATTCGGCCTAGTACTCTCGTGGTGGGATTTATGGTAAAGCCTAGATATTATGTCTCGGTTTAGAGCATAGTGATCGTTGATTCATACTGTGGATGATGGTAAATCTTGAGAGACTAGGAGGCACTAAAATTCCTCATGGTGTAGGCGGAGAACTCCGGTATAATTCATGTTTAGTTGGTTATTTTTGGTTGGTTATGAGTCCCAAATTCATGCTTGAAATATGGGGCAAGGGTGATTGGTTGAAGAGGTATTTGGCTCAGCCAATCTATTGTTGGGTATAACATGGAAGTCCCATCTCTGGTTGGTTTTTACACTCATTAATGAAGAGCTCATTCCTTTGGTATTTGATGTATAAATGTATTGGTTATTATGTGGTTTTTATTGTTGTTGTATCCACTGTATTTTTTTTGCTATTATGTTGGTTATAAACATGTATGTTGACAATGATGATATATGGATCTCTCCATGTTTTTACTTGTAAATTAATGCACAATGTATTTATGGTCAAATAGATTGTATGATAGCTAATTATGTATGGTAGAAATGATTCTTAGAGATTCTCAGATAATTATGAGACCCCTTTGTTCTGTTATGTTGTTTATACCCATAGCTTTCATGTTTATGACATGTTTGAAACAATTCTTGTCATGGTTAGGATGGGTCGAGATGTTTTATTATTGATCTGATTGTTTCTTTTTCATTTTCATTTTGTTATTTATCATCTCTGAACCTTTCATGACGTTCTGGGTAGAGAACTGGGTTATGGGCCTGAAAAGGTGGCTACAATCCTAGGGATGCAAGCAAAAAACTGAGTATTTAAGGCACTAGCCTCCAACATGTAGTCTTATTCTTGTGGATATAGCCTCCTGGATGCATTCATGCAAGCTTGTTCTTGCAACTATGACTCAAAGGGGTCAAAATTTCAGTGTTACCTGGGGGTAAGAGGAATGAATGGTTGGGTTACCTCCTAGGGTGTTGTGGTTGTTGAACAAGGTTTGTATGTTATGTTTCTATCAGTTCCACTTCCTTAAGGTCACGTAGGAGGTTGAATCTTATTATAGTAGCCTCTCATTTTATATTTACCCTTGCTGGACAGTTTCTCGGTGTAATATTCCCACTTAGCCCAAGCTAATGGGAATATTCAATTTTGCTTTGTCTTGTTTTGATTTTCATGTTGATGAATAAAAATGTAAATGAGGACATGTAAAACTCCTAAAAACATCAAAATAAATCAATGCCCAATGTAAACAAGGCTAAATATGGGCCATTTTATAAAACACACTTGAGTGTGAAAGCGGTTGATCACTTGACCAAGTCAACCATGACCATATCTACAGTGCAGTCTAGATGCATTGAACCTCCTTGAGGCATAGCGCAATTCTAGATGGAGGCTCTACATGTGAAAGGAGATAAATTGATGAAGTGGTTTAGGGTTTGACAAGACTCCTTACTTATAAAAGGAAGAGTAGGGCGGCATGAAGGGGGTTGTTGAAGATATCATTTCAGAAGATTTTTTCTACTTAGACATTTCTCATTCTCTAGCTGTTTAGTTGAGAATAGTGTTGCTTAGCACTTGGGTGTTCCTAAGCGGGAATCCCACCTCCTTCCTAGAGCAACTCTTGGAGGAGTTGTGCTTGTCTTGACCACTATCAAGCTTGGGCCAAGCTTCACCTTACACCTATAGCGTTGATCATGTTGAGGGTTAGGTTTTCCTTGTGAGTTGAAGCAAGTGGGAGATAGATCTTCTCATATCTATGCATATCTAGCCTCTCTTTTCACTGGGAAAGTCTACTATCCCATTTGAAAGAGTGTCCTAGATCATTGGAGCTACAGATAAAGACCTTGGCATCAGGCCAATCATTCTCAGAGCTTACAACGCAGTTTCTATCCCTAAACTACGTTATTTGCAGGGTTGCTATTGCAGGGTGTTTTGTCTGCATTTTGGAGGAGAGATCTCTAGTGTTAGGATTCTTCCTCTCACTGTGGTGATCCAGGGATTTTCCATCCAATCCATGTTTGTTTCAGATCTGATTTACTTATGTTTCTATTTACTGTAGAATTCCTGAATATTACAGTAGATCTGTAACACTAGATCTCAGATCTACTCATGTACACTCATTTTTGGCACCCCAAGGGGAATGTATAGATGAGATTTTCTTGTACACAGATATGAATTAGATATATATTTTTATGTACAAATGTACTCTAGATATGATTTATAATATACTACTGCTTCATCCCATTAAAATAATGCTGTCAAGTTTATGCAGACTTTTCTCATGGTTGTAGCATCTCATTCCTTAGGGTTATTTCTGTTAAATCTTTTACTTTCTTTTGTACACTATATGGGCTGTAATATTAATCTAATTTGTTATTTTACATGTGATATGTGAAACTCCATACTGATCTACTGCAAGTACTGGGCTGAACTGCGTTATTTCCTTCTATTGCTGCAGTCCCCTCTCTGGGTAGTTTTCAAGCCTTCCTAGGTGTGGGAGACCTGTTTAACCCACCTAGAGAGATTTGTTTCTAACCTCCTCTTGGATTTCAGTCTTAGATACTCAGATATAAGGGATCCAAAGGCTGATTTCATATTATTTAGTAGCCATTCCTGGAAAATGCGTTTTCCAGTCATGCCTTGCTAGCAGTTCCCATTTTGGGATATTAAAGTGGTATTGGAGCTACTTTCTTGGCTCAGCCTATGAGCTTCATTCATTATGGAGTCTCATCATGAGGAGGATGAGATATCTAGGAGAAACCAAAGAAAACCCTTTTTTTCTGGAGAGAAGAGGTTCACAAAACTTCTATCTCAAGTTCTGCGGGGTATCAGCAAGGACATCAGAGAAATGAGGAGGGAGAAACATGGAGATCTCTTAACCATATCTACAAAATCTATACATGAGGAAGGTTCTAAGTCCTCATCTCATGGATATGAGCACTCAGGCATATCATCAAGTCTACAACATTCTGTCAGCAACTTCTTCATGAAGAGGAATGAAGGAGATGTGCCAACGAGATAGAATCACTTGAGCTTCCAAGGACCTTGCAATATTAAGGAACATAAGGCTGAAGATGATAACGTAGTCATGATAAAAACACATATAAGACCTCATGCAGAGGAATATGGAGCATTTTATCCAAGGGGATAAACTCTTGCACTCTTGCAATGAGTTCCAAGGAATCTCACATATGGAGATTGTGGCACAATCTATGTGCAGCATGTGCCATCATCCTCAAAAGGCGATACCTTGAAGATAGATGAAGGAAAGGAGGAAGGAAATCATCACACGATGAGAAGCACATATCCCTCTCTTTTTTAGAAGCTTGATGCACAAAGAAGGCATGAGGATCTATGCAATGAAGGCAAAGACAAGTCATTCCGTACATCTATGTATCCTGCTCTATGCCTTGATGTCTCTTTGCATGGAGGCATTCCAAAAGGGAGACCCCCTGATTGGAAGAAAGCTAAAGTGTTCTCTCAACTATATGAAGCAGCAACATATCTATCTAAATAGGGAACCTCGAGAGGAGCTACTACAGCACTAAGAATCATTGATGGGGAGCTAAGCAATTTTTTGAAATTGACTTTGCTATCCTCCATTCAACTATTTGCGCTGGAAAGAAGAGATTCAGAAATCTGTGTTGACATGAGCATGGTATCAGAAGGCCACTCCATAGCCTTGGAGCAGTGAATGATACTCCAATATATAATGAAAATTTCTGATTCTGACAAGAAGGTATTTCCATTCTTGTATGTAGGAGAAAAATTGTGGAAGTTTTGGAGGAGGAGAACCTTTGAATCTCCTAAACTTCAATCTTGTCTGGAGAAAGATCAGGTGCAAGAAAGGCAGCAAAAGAAAGTTGGGAATACTCCAAAATGTGACTTTTACATCAAGCATGTCAAGGAGGAGAGCCATCATATGACATATGTTTCATTTCAGACTACTACAGTGCTGTCAATGTTGGGAAGCCTAGATCCTTATTGGAAGTCCCTACTCTTGATGGAATATTCCAAGGACCTCTTCACATGTAAGGTTCTTGATGAGAAAATGATAGATAGGAGGTATAAAGTAGTTAATGGAGTCATTAATTCCTATGATTAGATCTACTTATCTAAAAACTCCAAACTCAAGGACAAACTACTTAATGCAACCTATGAAATCTTGATTTCTAAACCCACTGGCTTCATTACAACATGCCATACTTTATTGGAGGGATTCATGTGGGAAGATTTCAATAAGGAGATGCACTCTCATATGAGGAAGTGCATGGATCATTTCATGAGGAATGCCATTGGGTTTATTCACCAAATGCCAACTTGCACACTTGGGAGGAACCATTGGGAGATGAAATTTTTGCAGGAATTCTGAAGCAATGGTGGGAAATATTGGATGAGGAGGCCACAAGAGAAGCAGGGGAGATCTTGCAGCACTGACCTTATCATTTGCTTGAGGACAAGGAAAATTTTGGAGGGGAGGACTATAATATTCCCACTTAACCCAAGCTAATGGGAATATTCAATTTTTCTTTGTCTTGTTTTGATTTTCATGTTGATGAATAAAAATGTAAAGGAGGACATGTAAAACTCCTAAAAACATCAAAATAAATCAATGCCCAATGTAAAAAAGGCTAAATCTAGGCCTTTTATAAAACACACGTGAGTGTGAAAGAGGTTGATCACTTGACCAAGTCAACCATGACCATATCTACAACACAGTCTAGATGCATTGAACCTCCTTGAGGCACAACACAGTTCCAGATGGAGGCTCTACATGTGAAAGGAGCTAAATTGATGAAGTGGTTTAGGGTTTGACAGGACTCCTTACTAATAAAGGAAGAGGAGGGAAGCATGAAGGGGGTTGTTGAAGATATCTGCTTAGACATTTCTCATTCTCTAGCTGTTTAGCTGAGAATAGTGCTGCTTAGCACTTGGGTGTTCCTGAGCGGGAATCCCACCTCCTTCCTAGAGCAGCTCTTGGAGGAGTTATGCTTGTCTTGATCACTATCAGGCTTGGGCCAAGCTTCACCTTACACCTACAGCGTTGATCCTGTTGAGGGTTGGGTTATCCTTGTGAGTTGCAACAAGTGGGAGATAGATCTTCTCATATCTATGCATATCTAGCCTCTCTTTTCACTAGGAAAGTCTACTGTCCCATTGGAAAGAGTGTCCTAGATCATTGGAGCTACAGATCCAGACCTTGACATTAGGCCAAATCATTATTAGAGCTTATAGCGCATTTTCTATCCCTGAACTACGTTATTTGCAAGGTTGCAGTTGCAGGGTGCTTTGTCTGCATTTTGGAGGAGAGATCTCTGGTGTTAGGATTCTTCCTCCCGCTCTGGTGATCCATGGATTTGCCATCCAATCCATGTTTTTTTTAGATCTGATATGCTGTTATGATTCAAGAATTTCTGAATATTACTGCAGATCTGCAACACTAGATCTCAGATATACTCATGTACACCCATGTTTGGCACAAAACCCCAAGGGGAATGTATAGATGAGATTTTCTTGTACACAGATCTGAATTAGATCTATATTTTTATGTAAAGATCTACTATAGATCTAAGTTATAATATACTATTGCTTCAACCCATTAAAATAACGCTATCAAGTTTATGCAGACTTTTATCATGGTTGTAGCACCTCATTCCTGAGGTTTATTTTTGTTAAACCTTCTACTTTCTCTTGTACACTGTATGGGTTGTAATATTAATCTAATTTTCTGTTCTACATGCAATATGTGAACCTCCATACTAATCTACTACAAGTACTAGGTTGAACTGCGTTATTTCCCAGCAGTGTTCTTTGTATTGCTGCAGTCCCCTCTTTGGGTAGTTTTCAAGCTCTCTCCCCGATTTCATATTCTCAGAAAGTGCGCATTCCTTGAAATGGTTTTTCCAGTCATGCCTTTCTAGCAGTTCCCATTTTGGGATATTACACTTGGGTAGATGTGGGAAGGGGGTGTTACATGAGGTACTTGTTTTCCAAAAAAAATATTAGGTGGAGATAATGGATCTATCAACTACTAAGAGAGATACTCATTTCGATTTCATGAATTTCATCTATATCATTATGGATCCTTCAACTCTTGTCACTTATTTGTAGGGCATTGACCATCCAACACTTTACTTCACAAACCATGTCATTCATGTCATCCCTCCTTTCATAGGAAAGTGATCAAATATTCCATATGTTGATTTTCTTCATACAACTACCTTTTCAACATCATGCTTCTTCAGGATCTTCCATCCCACCACATGAGTACTAGTTGTAGGTGACATTGAAAACTCTCTTTTAGTAGCTATGTATCAGCCCATCTAGATATTGTTCAAAATAAAAAATGAAAATCAAATCACAATTACCTTTTTTAATGGCCTTTCATCATAACATCTTCTTGTTGCAACATCAACATCCTGCATACATATTGACACATCTCCAAGATATTTAATCTCAATGGCCTCCATATTTTCCATTCTTTATCAGAGTCTTCATACCTTTTCCATGGAGATGTCATGGTCAATTCTTATAGTCATCGAATGTTGATTTCCTTTTCACGATATCTTCTTTCTTTCTTGACATATTTCTCCCCGGGAAATTCCATCCATAGTTCCTTCATATTTTTAAACCACCTCATATTCCATATGAGGAAATATTATTTTGATTTCATCTTTTTAATATGTGAATTATTCCTTCACACATATTTTCAATGGAATAGATCCATTTCCTTTGATCACACCCATGAGGTAGAGTATTCACCCATGCTATCTATAACTATATGATGACATGACTTAATCTATCAAACATATGCATACATACCTCTTTTCTCCTTTTGGTCATATAAACTTCCTTTTCTTGATTGAGAGTGCTTCAATCATCTTAGCATTTTGTACTCCTTTGTTACCATACCATCATTCTTTCACACAATGAACCCCATACAAGGTAGAATTCACAGTGAGACAGTTGCTTCTTGCAAGAGAGGTGAACTTTCTAATGAAGATTCCAGTGAAGGATATTGATTATCCTCATCCTGCGAACTCTCCTTCCTAATGATGATGACGTATGTTGAACTCTATGATATATGAATTTATCCTATCCATATGCACTACACATGCTTTCAAGGAGGTTACCAAGAGCTACTTCCTTTATATGATGATTTCTACATCCATGTAGACTTCTACTTCAACTATGATATCATGAACTCTTTCTTAAACAATATACTTATAGTATGATGCCATCTTCTACTAATATGCATCTTGTCATAATTATTTTCATCTTTATTGCCATGGTGGAGGTATTTTCACTTCCCACTTATCCTTGTTATGTATTGGAGAAACCCTAATAGTGAAGACATTTTCATTTGGATTTCTTCTCATCGGGTTCTTCCAATTCTTTAGTGATATCAACCTCACTTTTTTTTCTTTCATTTTGTTGTCCTTCTTTAATTTTTGACAATCTTTCTTGTAGTTCCCATATTCTTAACAACCATAGCTTTGGAACTTTGATGTATTCTTATTCTTTTTTCGAGAACCAAAATTTTCAAACTTTCCTTTTCATTTACCCATGGAAGCAATTTCTTGAACTTTTTCGCTTGATTCTATGTCACTTTTTTCCTTCAACATGGTTGCTTAAATATCACATAATTACCAAATTTCAATGAACGGGGTGGATTCTTTATTTCCATAAATTCTTGATATGAATTTGCACCATTCCTCCAATAGTTCATTGAGCACTATAGTGGTAATTTCCTTATCCTACAATATTTATCCCAACTCTTATAGTTGGTCTCGTATTTCTGACACCCTCATAAAGTATGAAGCTATTCCTTCTTCCTTTTATATATTCATCTTGTAGATATCGATTCTTAATGTTATCACTTCTCTTGAAGTACTCATGGAGAAAAATTCTACCAATTTTTCATATATGTCTTTTCACTTTTATAACTTTGCTACATATGGGATTAGAGAATTCTTGATTGTATAAAGATACTATGAGCCCTTATTTCTCCCTTCACGTATTTTTCTATAGCTTGAGCTTATTCCTTTGGAGGTTCGAAAATTAAACCCTTAACATGATCAATGAATTAATTTTCTATGAGGATTAAATATGTCCTCTTCTTCCATGCAAGGTAGTTTTTAATTTGACCCAACCAATTTGTTGTTGTCCTTGAAAAATGGAGACATTTTGATAGATTTATATATAGATAAAATGTACTTACTTGACAAGTGAAGATACTCCTTAATGATGAAATATTAATCTTGATTCCTTTCTTGATGATGTCGATGATAGAAGATGTTTTCTTTGATGAATTTTTCTTCCTTCAAGAGTGATCCTTGGCTTTCAGAGAGGGAGATCACCTTGAATTCTAGATGATGATGACAAATCCTTCTCCTTTTTTTGAGGTAGAGGCTTCAAAATTCTCCAATGTGAAGTCCTTCTTTGAGATGAGAAGGAGTATTTGAGATCTTCTTTGTGATGATGATTGAGGAATGTATGAGCTTCTCAAGAATGCTTCAAATTTAGAACCCTTCTTCAAATGAGCTAGGGTTTTGAGGTCTTATTTTTTGAGATGTGACGATCCTTGAGATGAATGGTCCGTCTTGATGATTTATGCTCTTGATTATGTTCTTGTTCTTCGGCCTTTGAGTGTTCTGCTTTAGGATTCCTTTCCTTGTTTTGTCACCTTAGCTCAGATACCATGTTGATAAATATAGGGCAGCTAGATTATGTGATTTATTTTCCTTTGATAACTTCTTGTGATGTATTTTTTCTTATCTTGATTAAATAAATTTTCACCTTAATTATTATTGTGTGTTTTTCCTCAAATAGATACCAAACCATAAAGAGAAGTGAGACAAAAGGAAAAAATATATAGGTGATCAAATAGGGCCAAAAACTATCCACTTGAGAGGAAAACCCATAAGAATTATTCTCTTCTAATAGAATCTTCAATTGATGAATTCCAAGACCTATGACCCTTGACCAAGTCCCTTGGCAATATTTCCTTGTAGAAGTTCCTTAGCAACTACTGCAATTTCGACATTGAGAAAATTATTCTCCCCAACAATTTTTTTTTCCAACTTCGACCAACATATTCTACTGAAAATATGACCTCTCCAGAAGATTCATAGTTTCTACCTTTCACAAATTTGACCTAGCTACAACTTCAAAACTTCAATGCATCTTCATAACTTCGATGCAACTTCACAACTTCGATGTAGCTTCACATCTTTGATGCCACTTCACAACTTTGATGCAACTTTAGAATTCTGTCTTTTCTAATAGCTGTAGAAACACTAACAAAAGAAAGAGAGAGAGATGCCCAAAACTTAGATATTTTTCTTCTTCTTCGTCGTCTTCCTTTTTTGAGCTTCTATCTTCTAGAGATCAAACTTTCTTGAGGGTGTGTCTAAATGAGGTTGAGCTCATTATTATATATAGGTATTTGAGGGGTATGAATTGTTATCTTTAGGCCAACTTGTCCCTTGATGTAGTGTGACTTGATCTTTGCTCCATGACGAGGTCTTAGAGGGTATTTTAACTATAATTTTTTCTTTACAATATGTAACATGATGAAATGGGTATTTAATACATGACAATTGAATTTATGACAAACCTATAAGCACTCAGTGGGTGATTGACCTATAAAATAAATTTCATTGAGCATGAAACCCATGCCTCAAGAAAAACAATAATAAATTTATTTTTATTTTTACATTAAATACATAAAATTGTGATTACATATGCCATTATGAAGACCAAACCTAGTTACATATTTCAACAAGATCCCCACTTCCAATGTGAGTGTAAGATAATTTATACTTCCTTAGTCATCTTAAATATACAAACGAAACACCTTTTTAGTAGAATCAAGGTACATGGAGAGGCCCCCACTATTGGTTTAAAAAAATTTCCTAGTCTAATTGTTGAATTCTTTTGAACTCATTTTGTTCCCTAGAGTTGTCCTACCAACGGTTTGTCTTGCATTTCCATAACATCATAAGTTTTTTTTTCCACCCAAGTTTAGGTTGAAGGTATCTTGTACATTTTTTATGCATTAATGTCTCTTTGAATTTCTAGAGCCCTCCCAAGACTAATTCACTACAACCTCTGAATCCAAGGATGGGATATTTATTAAAAGCTCCAAATTAAACATATTAGAAAACTAGAACTAGAAAATTTATCTCACCAATAAATATCACAATTACAACTGAAATCAAACCTGCTGCAAAATTCATTTAATGTGGCTACCAATTTATACATTGAGTGTGATAAAGCATCATTTTTTTTCTGATGAAGCATTTAAGATTGATGGATATAAAACAATGAGGCCATTACTCATTGCATGGGGTGAACAATATTTGCATTTATGGTCCTTGATTTGACTATGGAATATACCCATCTCCCCTTTAACCATTGTGAGTTCCTCACACCTTGTTATGCTAACTATAGCACTAGCTCACTTATAATCTCCATGGTATTATACTCTAGTGGTTTGGATCCCAGATGGAGATTCTTGATATTGTCATGTGTAATGATCCATTGAAATAAACTAGAGTTGGAATAGATCCTTTGACCTTCCATAAGACCATCAGAAAAGTGCATAGTTTCCTCCTCATACACCATCTTGTCTTCCATGTCACCTTTTCCAAACATTGATAAATAAAAGTCAATTCTTTCCCATCATGTGGCAACCTTTCTACTGTAGAATCCTTACAATGTATCATATGCTAGTGTGAGTTCTAGAGATAAACTCAACGATCATGCACCAATAAAAGAAAGTGTTTGTAGATGGACAAAGATGAGGAGAGTCGAGCCAAAAATATGGCATCACTATATTTGCACCCATATATCAAAGTGAGACTATAGTGTATATGCAGACATGAATATAATAATAATAATACACAATATAGAGTTGATGGTGAAGGAGATCCAAGGAACCCATCAACGATCATTTGGGGAAATACTGATGTCAGTGAGCCATTGAGGCAAGTCACATCTTCGTATACTTGATATAAGGAGATTGTCCCATATGTTTACATTTTGAGACATGAGTCAAGTCATGTCTTTGTATAGTTTAGGGTTTGTGAAACTCCATGTTTGCGAATAAATAGGTCCTTTTTGTTGTACACATTCTAATAAGTCCTCTAGCACTCTCTAATATTCCTCCATTGTTATAGGGTTTCTAATATCATTATTGGACTACCTCTTGAACAGATTTCCTTATTTTTAGAGTGCAAGCTCTTCTAGTTGAACAAGGTAATGTAGAATAAAGGAAAAATAAAAAATTATAATCTTAAATGATGTTTTCATCTTCCAACATTGTCTTAGAGTTTAATGTCTTTGTTATACATAGTTGGTTGGACCTGAAGTTCAAAATAAGCCATGTTGTTGGCATTACTTGTCATACTTTTCTTTAGACTTGATTTTTCTCCAAATATATGGTCATGGTTATTTAGTCTTCCATATTAAAATTGTTTGACTTATATATTATTAATATACATTTATCGATGAAATTTCATATAGTTTTTTTTTAATTATTTATTTTTACATATTAAAAACAATAATATTATTTTATATAATCATTTTTTCCTCAAATCTTAATGCCTATATTATATCTATTTTTTTTAAATAATTTCTTTTTATCATTTTTAATGTTTTAATTTTGTCGCATTCTAATATCTCTTCATTACATATTTAAAAAAAAACACGTAAAACAAAAACCAAGAAAACCCATGAAAATTAAAAAAATACGCATAAAAAACCATGAAAAAGGACAAAGTATACCCACGAATTCCAAAAGAGATAGATCTCAATGTCCAAGTCAATAAAGGTACAGTTTTTCGTGAAATGGGTTATGGTCAAAAACTCTATTATATAAATTCCATGATATATTTATATCTTCTATTTATCATGAGCATGTGGTGGAAGTCTTTCGATCAACAATTTTTTTAGATCCCAAAATAACATGCTATCTGTATTTGATATGAAATACAGATGGGTCACATCTATCACCTTTGAATTCGGCATGATATTGAGACTGAAGTAAATTCATGCCATAGTTTCTTCCCATGGATTCACACCATTGTAACTCTTTTTCTTGCATGATGCATTGAAATCAAACCATCCAGAGATTGACGTACTTCAATGTTGAAACATCTTCCCAATAAACTTTAGTCAAAATTTCAACTACCACGTTCTAGGTGATTGTATTGATCTTTCTATTATTGTATTGGAGATGCATGTTTCGTGTATGCCCATTGATTGTGTTGGAAGTAATGGAGAAAGCTATACATAGATGGTTGTTGTGATGAGGATAAGATTGAGACTTTAATCTTAGATCTCAAATCCTAATATCTAGGGAGTGGTTGAAACCATCCTGTTAGTGTGAAAGCATATATATTTGAGGCTCATCTGACTTAATAGTCAGTGCTTGTATGAGTGTGTGTACACTCTCCAGGTATCTCACCTTGAGAGCCATTTAATTAATAGTTAATAGATTTAGTTTTTAACATGGTATCAGAGCATTAGGTTGAAGCTCAATGATTTTGCAAGAACATGAAAGAAGGGAGCCACTTTTAGACTGCTAGAACTGTTGTTATCAGTTTTATCATGCATTCCGCCCTGTTTTTTGTGTCCCTGCAAGGGCTGAGAGGCTACGACATTCATCAGTGGAGGGGATGTCAATTTGAATCAGTGGAGCAGGTCGTGGGAGAGGCAACCCATGGATCTGATTTCCAATTTTTCATAAGAGCTGGAGCTCTTGGTCACCAACGGATCCATGGTGGAGCGCATGATGCGTGGTTTAATTTGCAAGAAAGGGTTCGCATTTCCTCAAATTCAAGGGACAGAAAGATCGCAATGGAGATTCATCCTTGGTGGGACACAGCTTGTCACTGGAGAATATTTAATTCATGTCAGAGTCGATGGGATCCGATCTCGTCTCAATCGAAAAAGGTGCCAGAGCTTATTTCATGCTCCAGGATTCGATGGCAAGAATGCTATGATGCCCTTCATTGATTCGGCGGAGGAAGACTATAGGGTCCTCTGTTGGGGATGACATAGTTGATGGTCAATTGGAGAAACAAAATTTTGTGAAGCGTGGAGGTCTGTGGTGAACATAGAGCATTGACTACACCGTTTGGCAATTGTAACAGAAACCTGGAGAGGGCAAGAAGTGCTACACCAAAAAAAACACATCAAACACGGATATTAATTGTTGACCTTGCTGCATTATCTGGAGAGCGCAGAGGACGAGTTTTCTTGTGTGATATTCTTGTGTGATATAGCAGATTCATTCTGATTTTTATTGTTTGAAAAACCTAGAAGTTGCAGATTGTGGAGCTCCCAAAATCAATTTGGTGAATTTTCTTCTAATTTATTATATGCCACAATGAACATGTGAAAGTTCTTGCCGATTTCAACCCATCTTCAGAAATATGTGTCATATTAGAAACTGGTAATTACATGCATCAAAATTCGATATCAATAGCATTTCCAGCTTATTAAGAGGTCGTTTGTTGCTCGTCACAAGAGCCGAGGGCACTGAGACCTGCGTGACATAGAAGCAAAAGTCTACAAGGTTCTACAGTTGAACAGATGCCAAAGGGAAAAGTTGACCGCCTGCGTGGTAATAAGGTTGTTGGAGCTCATTAGAGGACTGAGTGGAGTCGAAAATAAATATCGAAGCAGGATAAAGCGAGATAAGTTGGAATTTTCCCAACATGTCTATATTTTTAGATATTTTTCAATTCTGATGATGATGATCTCTTTCTCATGTGGTCATTTGGAGGCATTAGCATGGGTAGTATGTTCGAGTCAGAAGAAATTTCATAAAAATAATGTGGTTCTGTTGATGACCACGAGAATCAAGAGGCATAGTCTGTTGTGAAAGATCCTAATATTGAAGAGTCACGAGTTGATCTTTAGGAAGGATGTAAAGAGGAATAAAGTGTTGAAGATCAATTAGACGAGCCACATGAAGCTGATTGCAAAGACGTGGCAGAAGAAGACAAAGTTGGAGAGAATTTAAATTATGATGATTTCATGAATATTTATGTGTGTTCAGATGTTAACAACAACAAGGAAGAAACAATGAAGTTTGGAGAGGAATTAAAGTTGTGTGACACCAGAAATAGTAAGAGAAAACATTCTCCTATTAAGCCTGTCATAATTTTGAGAAATGAGGTGAAGATACATCACTACCTCATGGCAAAGAAAGTGAAGATGAAGCCTCACCTTAGAATGAATAAGTATGGAGTCACAATCATAAAGGAAAAAATGAAAACCTCTGTTACCAAGTTTTTTATGTTTTTATGTAAGCCTAGCTGAGACTGAGACCAACAGGCGTATGTTATTGTTCGATACCCTTTCTCCATTAAGGGGGAGTGCTGGAAGTAATGGAGAAAGCTATAATTATATGGTTGTTGTGATGAGGATAGGATTGAGACTCTAATCGTAGATCTCAAATCCTAATATCTAGGTAGTGGTTGACACCATCTCGTTAGTGTGAAAGCCTATATATTTGAGGCTCATCTGACTCAATAGTCAATTCTTGTATGACTGTGTGTACACTCTCTAGGTATCTAACCAAGAGATCCATTTAATTAATAGCTAATAGATTCAATTTTTACCAGAATGGGCCTCAAAGAGATTTTTAATGCTCGTCTTTGGTTGACATGCAGTCCGTTTCGGGGGAATTTTTGTCTATAGTTTCAACATTTAAAAATAATTTATATATGGGCTATCGCCTCCCGCAGCTCTACTGTTTTCAAGGCCGCGCTTGGATGAAGGAGAGAAGGTCGATTCTGGTGCCCACCCAAATTCCTCATTTTCTTTGCTTCTGCGATTCACCATTATTATTGATATTTTTCTTCTCTTTAACTAGTTCAGCAGTTGCAGAAAAAATGTTCAATTTTCATAAAATTTGTGTATTCAAAGTCAATTATAAATTGTTTTCATTATGAAACGGGAAAGGAATATGAATGCTCCATTCATGTGTTTGGCACTAACAAACATTTCACTATGTATATGTGTAATTAAGGAAAACTGCGCAAACGTTCCACACGATTCTTAACTCCTAACAAAAATCAAACAAACTTACATTTACGTGTCAATTGGATGACGAGGTCAAACCGTCCATCGACCACTTATGCAATTGGAATGGTGTCACCTACAACCAAGAGAAGGGATGAAACATAGTTGCTTTGAATCTGAAAAACATGAGCGACGTCCACCTCTTGGGATCGCTCAACCTTTCCTACAATAGCTTTCAGGGCTCCATCCCTTCTTCCCTCCTTAGAGGATCCAATTCCTCACTTTCAACTCTGTCACTTGCCCACAACCATATCACTGCCACCCTTCCCACCAGCCTCATCAATTCCACTTCTATTCACTATCTCGACTTCTCGTTCAACAACCTCACTGGCTTCGTTCCTCCTCGACTTACCTTGTTGTCCAATATCCACCATCTCGACCTCTCCCATAACAACTTTGAAGGTCTGATTCCACTGGCTCTATCTAATTGCACAAAGATTACTATTCTAGATTTGTGTTTGAATCTTTTACTCAATAGAACTAATACCTCCAGATTTGGGTTTGTTGTCTAGAATAGAAAACCTATGTTTAGATGTTAACGACCTCACCAGAACCATTCCCACATCGATTCCTTCCAACTACACTCAATTGAAGGTGTTGATGGTTGGAAACAACTGCATGCCCAGTTGAATCCCTACAGAATTTGGCAAATTATGATACCTAGAAATACCTTACATAGAACTGGCCAACTTCTAGGGTCTGATCCCTAGCATTCTGGGGAACATTATGACACTCAAAGTTTTCTTCCTTTACGGTAACTCTCTCACGGTTAGAATATGTTAAATTTTTTGAGATAGGGTAACTCTATGACAGGGAGAATCTGTCAAATATTTTGAGATGGGAATTTCTCAGCAACACACATAATTGACAGAAAGTTGCTGAGAGGTCTTAAAAAAGACAACATAGTTGCTGAAATTAAATCTTAAGATATTGTCTGTATAGATGAGGTGCCATGTGGCGGCGTGCACCACACGGTCACTCGAGCATGAGGTTGGTAGACGGCTAGTAAGGCATTACGTTCACATGTCAGTTCATAATGCTTGTTGACGATATTGCTGGAGGTCAACTAACACTGTCACAGAGGTTTGGGAAACAATGTCGGAGATTTAAGGGGTTAATGAAAGTAGCAGAAATGAAGGGAAGCATAGTTCTAATGCTCAATTCGGAAGAAGGAGGAGCATTGTGAAAGAAGGTTGATGGTTTGCGGCTTCATCTGGTTACCTGGTATGCGGTATATCTTCTTACAATGCATGCATAGGTCTGCTTGGTAATTCTTCTGGTCGGTTTCTTTACAATTATCAGTGATGACATCTATCCATTGCTCAATTCGTATTCTCCTATTCAATGACTAGTTTTCTAAGGGGGTTGGCAACACTTAATGGGCTTACATGATGCTTAGTACTACGGGTGTTTTTAGAATTTTGATTCTTGTTATAGCTTACAGTCTAGTTTTTTCTCTTGCATGGCCCTAAACCTGGGGGGATTTATGGTTTATTGTTTTTCACTCTCTCTGCTTAAGTCAATTATCCTATTTAGTGACTCTTTCCTTGTCGACCTCTGTTGTCAAACCTTCCTTCCAAATTCTCTGTCATGATGGTTGCTAATCTGATTATGGTGTGTAATGATGGGACGTAGGCTTCTGTGTCTCAGACCTATGAGTTATAATTTATGGCTAAGTAGGACCACCTTGTTAATGGTGCTCGTCGTAATTCCATTGTTGTATCCACTCTCCCTCATTTATTCTATCAAGATACTGGCTCTCTGCTAGGTCTGTGGGAGAATTTTGTGTCTTAAAGCCTCAGTATATAGTTAACAACTCAGTCTCTGGTTATAGAATTGTTTGGGATGGTTATAGGAGCCATTTTTTAGCTAGGTCAGACCCTTGTCCTCATTGTTTGTGGGCCTTGGAGTTGCGAAGTCTGGATTCCTTTCCCTCACTGCCTAAGCTCAAGTGTTGTAATTTCATCCTACAGTTTAATATTTATCAGAAGACTACTTGTAATTTTACCACCCTCAAAAGGAAGAGCATGGCTGAATTTTACTTGGTAAGGATGGTTTCTATGGGACCTATTTTACACTTGCATGCAAACAATTATTGACTTTTGTTGTGATATATAGGCCTCTTTAAATTAACAGCAGGTGTTGCCCAATCACTGTCCAAGGATTTGCAACAACACAATCAGTTTTTTGTACTTTTCCATACAAATATGGTTAAAGGACAAACGACCAAGAATCAGGCAAAGGATAAAGGGAAACAAAAAATTCGTAAGCCCACTGTAGGGTCCAGCAAGCGAGGATGAAAATCAAACAAAGAGGTTATGGAAAACCTCTTTGATGTATATTCTACAGGTAATCCTCCAAAAGTTCGGAATCTTGTTCAAGGCTGGGAGAGAGATTGCAGTAACAAAGAGTAGATAGACATATAGGAGGAAACAATGGACTTCATTAAAGACCCTAGAAACACAAGACAGAGACAGTCCCTTTTTCATCAGTCTATTCACACTTATTGGATGCTCAAATGTGTTTTGGCCAAGGCTGTCGTGAGCTTACAGGAAATAGGAGGAGACCCCAAAGTGGTTTATGTTCTGTAAGATATCAAAAGAGAGATACAAGAGATCTGTGTTTCGCAGCATCATGCTACAGCTCGTCCGGGACGAATAGAGAGTCAGCTGTAAACAATGCATCAGGTGGATATGCTCGGCTCCAGTGTCAAAGATCTGACACTTGTTGAATCTTCAGATGATTGACATAGCACTTCCTTAGGTTTCTTATGTCTTTTGCGGATAGCATTTACTATTTACAGTTAGAATTTGTTAGAGATAGTTAGCGGTTATTAGAAGGTTTAAATTTCCAATACTGAATGGATTTTAATTCTTTAAGGTTGCCAACAGAACTGGTTTCCTTTGGGCAGGTTGAGGCCATCAAGTTTTGATTTGTTGCAACCTGCTTCTTTTTTTATTAATAGAAAATAGAAAGGCATTCCTAAAAAAAAAAATACAAAGTGGCGAGATTAAAATCGCAATTATAGTGGAGAAAATATATTTGAAACAAATTCACTCACGGTAAAATAGAGTAACACACAGTAAAAATCACACTTGAAATTTCTAGAACCATGTCTCAACTAACAATACTTTATATTATGATTCAAAAACAGTAGAAGTAATATGTTGTGAGATTTACATTCACGAGGAGTTGCAAATGTAACACATAGTAAAAACCTGTAACTATTTTTTTCACGCACGCACCAAAATTCGCTCCACGATTTTATCCCTACATCTACCACCATTCATTCAACCTATTCTTGCTTGTTAATTCAAAACATAAATATCTAATACATTAATACATGACAAACAAAATTCAATACACAAGATGGACCAATATCATTTTATGAAATTACAGAGGTTGTGTGAAGTAAATAAAATTTGTAGAATAAATAGTTTCCCATACACTTTTACTAACCATCCATTAAATTTCTATTTGAATTTTAATTATTTAATCTGTTGTAGAATAGGTATTTTTTCTCATGTTCAGAACTACTTCTTTTAAGTGATGTCGTTGCATGAAAACTCAATCCACAACCTGCAAAACATTTACTGACGTATGGTTGTTGTTAGAAAATTAAACGTAGTGGTTGAGATTAATTTTCCGGCACTCCACCTTAATCGCAGCTGCCACCATTGACCATTCCCAAACAATCTCTGAGATAAACAAAATTTTCACGTGACAATGTCTTTGTGAAGATGTATGCAAATTGTTCTTCACACATGTGCTGCAACACAATCTCACCATTATTAGCTAATTCTCTTATGAAATAATATTTAGCATCAATTTTCTTTGTCCTCTTGTGAAAAACAGAATTCTTTGATAGTGCAATGGCGAAACTATTGTGACAGAAAACAGTTGTTGTCCCGTCTTGTTCATGACATAAATCCTGCAAGATCCTTCTCATTTAAACTTCTTCACATGCTACTACTGTTGAAACAACATATTAAGATTCTTCTATTGACAATGACACTATCGATTCATTCTTGGAAGCCTTGAAATGGCTCCCGAACCCAAATGAAAAACATATCCTAACGTGCTCTTTCTGTCATTAACACTTCCTGCTGAGTCATTGTCAGTGTAACCAACCAGCCTAAAATAATCTGTTGCGGTGTACAAAATGCCATACTTCTTTGTCCCATTGAAATACTTTAAAATTCTTTTAATTGCTTTCCAATGTGTCTCCTTGGGTGTCTCCATGAACCTTGACACCAAACTCACTGTATACATTATATCGGGCCTAGTTTCAGTCAAATACATTAGGCTTCCCATCATTCTTTTTTATAATGTCAGATTGACATTGTCGATGCAATCTTCCTTGCTCAACTTCAACCCCATGACAGTTGGAGTTGGTCTTGGCTTGTGTTCTACATATTAAACCTCTCTAAAATGTCTGCAACATGCTTTGTTTAAGAGATAAAAATTTCATTTTCTGTTTGCTTCACTTCTATGCCCAAAAAGTATCTTAACAATCCAAAGTCGTCATTTCAAACTCACTTTTCATGAATTCTTTGAAATTAGTGATGAGGAAATCACCAGCTCCTTTAAAAATCAAATCATCCACATTCAATACAATAATAAGAACCTTACCATCACTTTATTTGATGTAGAGAGTACACTCACTGTCACATTTTTTGAACCCATTGTCCATCAAGTAAGCATATATCCTGCTATACCATTCACGTCATGCTTGCTTCAGCCCATAAAGAGCTTTCCTCAACCTACACACCTTGTCTGCCTGGAATTCTACCTCATAGCCAGGAGGTTTCACAACAAAAACCTCCTCTTTTAGCACTCCATTCAAGAACAATGATTTTACATCCATTTGATACACTTTCCATTTATATGGCATGACAATTGACAACATTGTATGCACTGTCTCCATCCTTGCAACTTCTGCAAATGTCTCTGCATAATATCTTCCATGCTCCTACTTGTATCCTTTGAAAAGTATCCTTGCTTTATGTCTTTCAATCTTTCCTTTAATGTTTCTCTTCGTCTTATAGACCCACTTCACTCAAATGAATTATTTTCCTTGCGGAAGGTTCACTAATTCCTATGTGTCATTCTTTTCTACTGCTCATATTTCTTCATCCATTTCCACAACCCATTTCTCTTCTTTGGCTACATTCTCAAAGTGGATTGGGTCATCTGGATGAAAAAATAATGCAAATGAGGAATTTATACCAACGCTACATGCAACTTCATTTTGATCATAAATTTCACTTAAATTTCTAAATTTTGGTCTTCTTATGGTTGCAGAGGATGGGCTTAATATGACACTTGGTGTTGCACTTGAAGTAGACGGCATTGTGGATCTTTGTGGTGTGCTTGGAGAAGCACATGCTTGGTTGCGCAACGTTGTCCGATTATTTGTTGATGGTATCACTTGGTGACTACTTTGTTGAGCTTGTGTAGGTATAGAATGTCTACCTTAGAATGTCTACTTTGTATGCCTTAGAATGTCGACTCTGCCTTTTACCATGACAAAGACTTTGCTATCAGTCCCTAATGTCACTTCAGATTTCACACCTTCTTATAGATTGGAAAATATTTTTATGTTCCATGTCATGTGGTTGCTACACCATGAACTAGAAACCATACATCTCCTTGTTTTTCTTGTGCTACATTACAAGCTAAAAACGTGCTATCGTGGTTCTGATTTTCCTTTATGAAATTTGCACTTGGTTTGTTACTTATGTCATATTTATTATTTCTAGATTCATTTTCATACTGACCATACTTATTACAATAATGACATTGAACTTGAGATTTATCATACCTCGACCTTGTGCTTGATTCTAGATTGAGCCTTGACTTGGATTTTGATTGTTGCCTCTTCCACTTGATCTTGAAGGGATAATTCTTCCACCTCTGTGTGGGCTTATGCCTCTTCCTCTCTAATTTTCTCTTCCTTGACCTCTACCTTGACCAAATGAAACTAGTGTCTTGAAGGCATCATCCAAGGAGGAGTTTGTTTCTCTGTTCAATCTATGCTCATGAGAAATTAGTGATGCATGAAGCTCATCCACTGAAAACTATGAGAGATCCTTTGTATCTTCTATGGTCAAAACTATGGCATCAAATCTGGCTGGAAGACTTCTCAACACTTTCTCAACTATTCTCCTTTCCTCAAGTGTGTCACCATGAGACCTGATTTGAGTATCCAACCCAATTACATGTGTAAAAAATGAGTCTACATTCTTGGACTCTTTCATACAAATTGCCTCAAAATATCTTCTCACCATTTGTAGTTTTGTTGTCTTCACCTTTGCCATGCCTTGGTAAGCTGTCTAGAGGGTATCCCATTATTTCTTGGACTTCGTTGCTGCTACAATCATTGGGAAGATACTTTCATGAATTGCTTGACAAATGTAGAAGAGGCCTTTTGAGTCCTTCTTCTAGTTGTCTCTCAATACATCATTTTCTCCTTGTGTAAAAGCATTAAATGCTACTGAATCTGCTAGTTCATGGAAACCATTCTCCACCTATTCCCAAATTTCCTAAGAGGAAAATAGAGCCTTCATTGTAATACCCCAATAATCGTATTTTTTTTCATTAAACTGAGGTATTTGTGGATTAAACAATGTTACCGATGAAATAGGTAACCTCATCTGGGCAGGATGGAAAAAATTTGGGAAAATTTCCGACATTTGGTCAAAAGCGTCGAAACCAAGTGTCGGAATTTCCGCCAAATGTACTAGTGTGAATTTTTACTGTTTATGTGCCTTAAATTCATTTTTTATTTCTGTAATTTAATATGTATGACAACAACATAATGCAGAAAATAATCATTCAAACACAACAACAATTTTAATCTAGGAGTTCACCCAAAATATTGTGGGCTACATCTCCTTTGAGCTTTGTCATCATGACTCAGCTCTTTGGGATTATGGTAAGTTTTTTAAAAAGTAAATACTTAATTCCAATGAATACAAAAATTATCCAAAGGACTGAAAATACCATTTAAATCCCTCTAATGGCTGTCCAAACTTTGTAAACAGCTTTAGGCTCTTGCTGACACGATTCCTTCTGTCGGTGCACTAAGCTACTATGAGCTTCTAAATGGCACAAAATCCCTCAAAATTATGTTTCTGTCACTGAAACCACTCCTTTTTTATCCAATACACATCAAACATCAAATATCAACTGATAAATTTCTCAAATTGAGCATTACATTCCCAAAATAGGCTACACTCCACGGTTTTCCTGGGGCTGCCCAAAACTTCAAATCAACTTCTAGAGTTGTGTAAGTTCTAAAAATGTTATAAAACCAATTCAATTGGTTCTAAAATGTTTGAAATAGCCAATTTATACTATTAATTCATCAAAAACGGCCTTCGGCTGCTCCGGTTTCTCCTCCAAACACTGTCAGCACCCCCTGGCACTAGGGTCAAAGAAAACTTCTCTGTTGAGTTTTCGACCTCTAGAAGTTATCAAAAATTTATGAAACCTCTCTCATTAGATTCAAAATAATTTTTATAGTCAATAATGGCCACTATTTCATCGCAAATGGTCTCAAACAACTCTTTTTGAGCCCTACACTGCTCCTGGCAAAAGTTGGCACTAATGACCCCTGGAACTTTATTGAAGCTTTTCGGCCTTCAAACATTCTCTATAGGCTCTAAAAACCATTTAATAAGATTAAAAACATCTGAATTATCCAATTAGACTATTGGAACTTTGGAAAATGACTCTAGCTCCCCTGGCTAGGCCTTAAACTAAATTTGTCTCATGGTGGCCTTGATGGCTCCTTCATCTTCTCTGAAGCAAAAGATACGGAATATCACCTCCATTCGACCTGAAACCTATCCAAAAATATCCATAAGGTCAAAGAGACTCAAAATTGTCTAAATTTTTGTCCAATTTGGTTCAATAATAAGATATTTATGACCAAAACAACTTTGCCTTAATTTCCTCCACTAAATGTGGGGCAACTGCCAGTTAACTCCACTAAAAGTGGAAGTCTGCCTAAATTTGGGAGCGCCTCCAAAATATCCACCATATTAAACTCCAATTAACTGAAACTTAATTAAATATTAAACCTGAGATTATTCTCCTTAAGCGCTCTTAACATTAAGCTCCCACACTGGTCATATGATGAGGTTCCATGGGAGGAGGGCTGACCCCTCTATGCTTCACCGGACCCACTCGACATTCAAAGTGCAATAACTTCTTCGTACGGTGTCCATTTTTCAAACCGTTTGTGGTTCCAGAATCAGGAAGACGAGACCTATGAAACCATATTGGTTTCAACCCAATCCTATAACTTTGAATTTTGAGCTAATCCTTAGGTCCTTGATCCAGTTCTGATCACACCTCCTGAATGAGAAGCTTTTGGACCCCAAAAGCTCTCTTAGACTACTGAAACTGATATGTATAGAAAATGAGAGTACTTCACCCTCTTCTATTCAGCCTCCCAATACTTGCTTTGCATGGCTAGTGAATTTGAACCATAACTAGAAAGCAATTCACACTTCCCTTCTTCGATGCACTTGTCCTCCTGTCAAGAACTGTCTTTCTTGCACTCACTCAGAAAATTTCTGGTGAGAAATTTGCAGAAGTAAACTGTACATCAATACCTTGATCAATGATCCAAGATGGCTCAAACATAAATCGTGCAACATGCGACATAAACAACAAGTCGTCATAAAATGTGCTATACAATTGATACAAAATCAATGTAAAAAGTGTGCAACACAATCGACACAAGTCGACAAACATGTGCGACACAATCGACACAAGTCAATAAACAACATGATACATCTTGAAAAACACATGTGCATGTATCAACGTACAATGAACCTATTTACAGTTTGCTATTTACACATACAACTTCCATGCACATGTATACCTTCAAATCTTCCTTTCAAGTGCCAACAAGTACATAATACCAAAAACATGTGGGTGACTAAAGAGCTGAACTAAAAGATATTTTTGCAATATATGTCAATATCATACTCATCTTTTACACCTCCACGGCGAAATTTTACAACAACAAGGAAATTCCTTCAACTGAACCGCATTTATATGCAATCTTGCATCAAAATTTTCAACAGAAATACATGCATACAACCAAAATGTGCATATGTACGAAGGATTATGTCTTACTATGTTAAGAAGTCCATCCACTTCTTTCCAAGCCAATTCCATGGCGAATTTTGCTGCTACAGCTCTTCCTCATGTGAATCTTCCATTTTCACATCAATAATGCAATCCGCAGTTCCACTTGCGCTAATATTTCTGTCCTCTTGCTGCATGTGCTTTGGACGACTAGTTGGATGCAAAGTCCAACAATGGGAGACAACATGTCCCCCCTTTTGAAAAAAGTGCAAAACTCATGCACCTTCTTTGAAAGTTTTCTTTGCCTCATCTGCTTCCTGTATGCTTTCTTCCTCATCTAGCATATTAAAACAACATGGTTAAATCCACCACAATATTTACAACAAATATTTCTTCCATTTAAGCATGTAAAATTATCATGCTTTGCAAAAACAAAATCAAAGTGATCATGAGAAGATTTATACCTCTTGTATTGCTTTGAATATTCATCCTTTTTGCCTTCTTGAGGAGATGAACTAGTAGAGGCTACAACTTTCATTTGTAGACTAACATCATCATTCTTGTCTTGAAAAATGTCTGAACTTGCATGCTCGCCATAAGTTGCATGTCTACCATCTTCTTGCTGCAACAAAGACTTAAAGCAATGGCAAACATCTTTGAAACAAATTTGACATATTTGCATCTTAGAACTTGGAATAAAATTTCTCTTTGAAATAGCCTCACATGCCTTCATGGCTTTGGAGTCTTCTCCATTAAATTTCACATAACCAAGACCAAGATTCTTGGGTCGTTCCTCAACCGAAACAAGTTCAACCATGCCTTGTGCATGATTTCCTAACCCCTTGCCTTCATAGCCCATTTTAATCATTAATCTGGACTCTATACCTCTTGTATGTTTTTCGAAAGAACCAACACATATTTCTGATGAGGAAATTGAAAGCAAGTTAGAATGGATTACCTCTTCCTCATGCATTTTCTTGGTCAAAGCATCTTGGGCTTGATGGAGTTGCCTCTCCATATCATGTAATCTTTGAAGAATTTATTCCTTCTCTTCCTTCATGGCAAACAATTGTTCACGAAGTTCAGTGCTTTCTCGTTTATCCTCAAACAAAATCTACACCATGTCCTTCAATATAATAAAGTCACGCTTCATATCATCATCGAAGAATAATGTAAAGGAGGAAACTTCATTTGTAGAAGTTGTCATTATGATGTAAATGAAAAAATTAACTTCAATAAAGTTCTCAAAGCTTTTCAAAACAAATGAAAAATCTTTTTTAACCAAATGGCTGTAGATACAAACTCTTATTCAAGCAGCCAAACAACAAACAACTCCAAGATATTCTTAACAAAAAATCGTCAAGAGGGTTTGTTTTCCAAGGGTGACTTTGAGGTCCTTTGGGGTAAGGAATATGTCTTAATGCCTTTTCTTCCTTTTTTTTTCTCTCTAAGACTTACATAATCAGTAGCTATCCCCAAATCTCAAGAAAACTCAAACAACAATCAGTTTGCAAACAGTAAAACAACCAATCTTTTACACTGTTTAAACACCTTCCAAGATATACAATCAAGCAAGAAACTATGCTCTGACACCATCCTGATCTGAAAATGGTCTAGATAACTTGTATGTATTTCAAGAACCTACCACTCAGTTTTAATTAAAATGATCTAGCTTGTACTTGACAATTTTGTGGAATTATTTACTTGAAAGTGGTTTATGAATTTTTATTGTTAATGTGTCTTAAATTCATTTTTTCTTGCTGTAATTTAACATGTATGACAACAACATAATGCATAAAATAATCATTCAAACACAACAACAATTTTAATCTAGGAGTTCACCCGAAATCTCGCGGGCTACGTCTCCTTTGAGCTTTGTCATCATAACTCAGCTCTTTGGGATTATGGTAAGTTTTTTACAAAGTAAATAATTAATTCCAATGAATAATTAAATGATCCAAAGGACTTAAAATACCATTTAAATCCCTCTAATGGCTGTCAAAACTTTGTAAACAATTTTAGGCTCTTATTGACACGATTCCTTATGTCAGTGCACTAAGCTACTATGAACTTCTAAATGGCACAAAATCCCTCAGAATTATTTTTCTGTCACTGAAACCACTCATTATGTATCCAATACACATCATACATCAAATATCAACTGATAAATTGCTCAAATTGAGCACTGTATTCCCAAAATAGGCTATCGTCCACGGTTTGCCCAGGGCTGCTCAAAACTTGTAATCATTTTCTTGAGCTATAGAAGTTCTCAAAATGTTCTGAAACCACTTCCATTGGTTCCAAAATGTCTAAAAAATCCAATTTAGACTATTCATTAATAAAAAACGGCCTCCGAGTGCTCCGGTTTTGCCTCCAAACACTGTCGGCATCCCTTGGCACTAAGCTCAAAGAAAACTTCTCTGCTGAGTTTTCGACCTCTATAAGTCATCAAAAATTTCTGAAACATCTTTAATTAGATTCAGAATCATGTTTATAGTCAATAATTACCACTGGTTTTCTGCAAATGGTATCAAACAACTCTTTCTGAGCCCTGCACTGCTGTTGGCAAAAGCTGGCACTAATGACCCCTAGAACTTTAATGAAGCTTTTCAGACTTCAAAAATTCTCTACAGGCTCTGAAAACCATTTTATCAGATTCATAACATCTTAATTATCCAATTTAGACTATTGGAACTCTGGAAAATGACTCTAGCTCCCCTGGCTAGGCCTCAAACTAAATTTGTCTCATGGTGGCCCCGATGGCTCCTTCATCTTCCCTGAAGAAAAATATGTTGAATATCACCTCAATTCGACCTGAAACCTGTCCAAAACTCTCCATAAGGTCTAAGAGACCCAAAATTGACTAAAATTTCATCTAATTTGGTTCAATAATGAGAGAGTTATGACCAAAACAACTTTGCCCCAATTTCCTCCACTAAATGTGGGGCAACTGCCAGTTAACTCCACTAAAAGTGGAAGTCCGCCTAAATTTGGGGGCGCCTCCAGAATATCTGCCATATTAAACTCCAATTAACTAAATCTTAATTAAATATTAAACCTGATATTAGGCTCCTTAAGCACTCTTAACATTAATCTCCCACACTGGTCATATGATGAGGTTCCATGGGAGGAGGGCTGGCCCCTCCGTGCTCCGCCGGACCCACTCGACATTCAAAGTGCAATAAATTCTTCATACGGTGTCCATTTTTTGAACCATTTGTGGTGCCAGAATCAGGAAAATGAGACGTATGTAACCATTTTGGTTTCAACCCCATCTTGTAACTTTGAATTTTGAGTTAATCCTTAGGTCCTTGATCCAGTTCTGATCACTCCATAAATTCTTCAACTGCGCAGTCATGTATTCCACTCTCTCAAAAACTATGAATTGTGTAGTCATAGTGCCTAGAACCTCACTCCCTACCTTATGATCATATGAATTTTGCAATCCTTAGGCCTTCTCCTCAATCTTGTGCATTGTCCTAACTCAGTCAGTATGTTTCATGAGAAATATGATAGACTAGGAGATTTTGGGACTGATGTCTTCTTGTCATGAGTGAACTCCATTTATAGGTGTTATTATCTTAACATGGATGGATGGTTCTCAAGCATGATGTCATGGAGATGATACAAGAATACACTTTTGAAGTTGAAAACACAAAGAAATCACCAAGCAAAGAGATAAAGGGACACTAGATCATGAAAGAAGATGAAGATTTGGATCACATGGAAGAATCTATATCATAACCATGCCTCTTGGAGGATGAATATGAAGAGAAATAAAGACCTGTCAAGAAGATTTCAAGATAAAAACAATGAGAAAATCTTGGCATTGATACACCACAAAGAAGTTTCATGTCACCATCTCCAAGTCATGGCTTCTCAAAATTTCACCATAAAATTCATA
Organism: Pinus albicaulis; assembly: GCA_034641835.2. NCBI lineage: Eukaryota > Viridiplantae > Streptophyta > Pinopsida > Pinales > Pinaceae > Pinus > Pinus albicaulis. The sequence goes on along the minus strand of CM076569.1, from coordinate 424,951,550 downwards.
TGTTGTCAATGCATTTTGCTGAAAATTTGTGGAAATGTAATATTATATTTTTCAAAAATTATAAAATGTAAAATATATGGACACCCAAGGATCACACACAGAATGTGAAGAGTCATGTAGAATCTCAAAGGTCTCATAAGAATTTTAAAAGCCACATGGGAGCTCAAGAGTCATGAGGGAAGCTCAAGAGTCACAAGGGAGGTGGAGAGTCACCTCATTTAGTATATATACATCCTCATAGCTCAAGCAAAGGAATTTTCACATTGTATTCTCAAGCTAGGCATAGAAGAGAAAATTAGTTTTTTTGAGAAGCAAGTAACGACTCAGATGTTCCACTATTGGAACTAGTGTTGTATTATTGTAATGGTGTATCTTGGGACTTTCACTTTATAATTTGAAGCTCTTGGAGCCTACACACTTTCATGCATATGTCATGAATGATTGTAAGACTATTCTTTCATTAATGTGGTGTATGTTTATGTTTCTATATACTAATGAAATGAACTATTTCGCTGGCTTCAATATGCATCTTTGAAATATGTGTCTCTTGTTTTCATTATTGTTATTTCTTTGTGAAATATTTCACAAGATAGGTAAAGATTATTTCAGATATATTCATGTGTCTTTACTAGGATAATACTATTAATTTTCTCTTAATGCCTCATTTTCCTTCCCTTCCATGAAAGAACCATTGTACACTTTGCGATTGAATACATCACAATGTTAACTTACTTGTTTATCTTTAAAGTATATGCATTTCTCTTCTGTCTTTTATTGCAACCAAGGAAAATAATTAAGGATATGGTAGTTGGGCCTATTCCCCGGATGGGGCTTCTACTCCAAACGATGTGAGGTTTAGTTGGGAATTCATATCAGGGAGACCCCCTAATTATTGGTGACATACAAGGTCGTCAACACTTATGAAGACCCTGCTAGACATTGCAGATGCATATATCAGTTGCAGGTCCAAAAATATGAAAAATTCTCAAGGGAACTCCACCAAGAAACTCACCATATATCCTCTAAAAAATCCCATCATCGATCTAAAAACTTCTATTGGGCCAGATTGGGAGGAAAGTGATGTGGATGATTTTTCTCACCAAGTAATTATTGTAGAAAAATATTTTGTACTTAGGGATACAAATGAAGATGAGGATATTGATGCTTTTATAGCTTAATCCTTCTCATCTAACTTGAAAATTATCACTCACTGTATTAGATCCTATAGTCTAGTATTCTCTTGCCAAAATAAATGGATCACCCTTAGAACACGAGTCATCTTCAAAGGAAGCAACATGAGTCAACTTTAGAAATGATGGAAATTAGCCTTAGGAAATTCTTGAATATCAATCTACTGCTAATAGAAAATAAAAAGGAATGATTGATCAAAGATTTACAAAATCACAATGATGCTTTTGCGTAGGATTATTGACATGAATTCGATTCATCATAATTTATACACTCACCATATTTATATCAAGGAATACTTCATACCCATTCACCGACCTTAACGATAAATGAATCATGGTTTTCAAGCTTCTGTGGTTATCACTTATTGAATAAATCTCATATTTTCCATAGTGCTATAAAAAAATTGTTGACGTTTCGAATCCCAATGGGGATCCATCTCCTGAAGATGGATTCCTGTTGGGATTCGAAACATCAACAATTGTTTTATAACACTGTGGAAAATCCAGAGATTTCTTCAATAGACGAATGAATCTTTATCTATCAGACATAGTTAAATAGAAGCTATATAAATTATTTTAGTTAAATTTATTTACCAGTCAATGGGTCTCCCCTCTTGTTATTATGCTAAAAAAGAATGATGAATGGAGAATATTCTATAATAGCCCCTGGTTGATTTTCCATGTAAATAAAATAAGACTATGGTCATGGGACACATATTACAAGATGAATGTTGGACAAAAAATAATGACGGGTATCACTGGTGATTAATTAATGGCTATGTAAATTGGCAAAGTCAATGTAAAAATTGCAAGAAATTTGCTACAACTAATGAAATTGAGCTAAAATCAAAAGACACAAATTTCTTCTACTATTCCGCGGAAATGAAAAGACATGATAGAAACACATCCAATAACATGCCACCATTAAAACACAAGGAAAAAAATTATTTTATAGGTGAACCCAATTGGGAAAAACCCATCCACTACTTTGCATTAATTCAGATGAGAATATGGATCAATTACAATGCCTTGCTTCAATATTGAAGCACACCCTGCACTGCAATTTTGATATCTTGCTCACTAGCCTACTCTAACAAAAAATTAGACAAAATAGGCCTCTGCTATCCTCCTATTTCCTGGCAAAATCCTTGAGGAAATTAGCCCCTAAAAAATAGGAGAATCCCCTATTTCCTTGTGCAAATCCATAAGGAATTTATCACATGCTCAATGCCAAAACACTTTACACTCAACTAGTATACAATTGATAATTACAATGTGCCTTTTCCTCCACTCCAACTAGGAAATTTGAATTCCATGCATGACTAGCACTATTTTTAGTGAATTGACTAGTTAATTGAGAGATCAATGAGTTAACAATTGTTATAGCTACTCAACTAAACTCCTACTGACTCCATTAAATACCATAGTTCATTTAGCTAAGTTTAACTAACAATAACTCCACTAGATTGATAAATTTTAGCAATCAACCCATGCACAACTCTAATTCTAGCATATAACTCGAATTTACTGATTTAACTAGGATACAAAGCCATGTCACTCCAAATAACTTCAATCCAAGTCATCTTGCTGATGTGGAAAATAAAATTTCTCCATTTGACTAAGACACAAGTCAAATGGAGCCTTTTATTGCTACAATTTTAATGGTCCCTCTTAGCAAGAAAAGGGTTCTGCATCACCCCTATCCTGCTCATGTGGAACTTGAATTTTCCTCTTGACAATGCATTTGTCCAAATATCTGCATCCTTCTCCTATGTGGGAATGTACTACAAGATCATGATTCTCCTCTGCACACAATATCAAGTGATGGTACTTGGTATCAATGTGCTTGGAACTGTCATGGAAAATTTGATTTTTAGAGAGTTTGGTACAACTATGATTATCATAGTAAAATGTAGTAGGATCCATCTCCTGACTGAAAATACAAACAAGAGTTTTCCTCATCCAAATGGCCTCACATGCTGCTTGACCAGCAACCATATACTCGGCCTCTTCTGAGCTGACTGCTACAAATCTCTATTACCTGCTATACTAGGAAATAGTTTCTAACCCAACACTAAAGATAGGTCCTGAAGTGCTCTTCACGTATGATGGAATCCTTGCCAAATCTGCATCAGTGAATCCTTCGAGCATCACACCATCCATTTTCCTGTACCATAACCAAAAAATTGTTTTTCCTCTGAGGTATCTAAGAACATGTTTTGTTGTTTTCCAGTGAATCTGGGTAGGCTTCACCATAAATTAACTCAACTAATTAAATTCGTAACATATGTTGAGCCTTGTGTTCACTAGATACATCAAGGACCCCACCAAATCTCTATATATGGTGGCATATACTACCTCTCATGTAGAACTCCTTCCTCTAGTTGGTAGTTAGAGGAGTGTCCATAGGCTTCCAATCATGCATATGGAATCTTTGAAGTATTTCAGAGGTATAATTCCCTTGACCCACAAACAATTCTCCATCTCCTTAACACACCTTTAAACCAAGGAAGTAGTGCATCAAGACCATGTCCTTCATTTGGAACTATCTTGCAAGGTACTCCTTACAAGACTAGATCAACATCTCATCCCCTGTCAGTATCAATTCATCTACATACAACACTAAGATAATAAATTTTCCATCTACCACAATGTAGTAGATTTTTGCATCTGCTTCATAGTTATTGAATCCAAGTCCACTGAGATAAGAGTATATGTGAGAGTACTAAGCACGAGGTGCTTGATTGAGACAATAAAGGGCTCTCTTGAGTCTACACACATGTGTCTTCTTGTCAAATATCTCAAAGCCCTCAGTATTCTCTATGCAAGTCTCTTTCTCAACCACTCCATTGAGGAATCAAATATTCACATCCAATTGGTGGATCTTCCACCCCAATTGTGCAACTAATGCTAGAATGGTTTTGATGGAGGAATATATTTCCATTGGGGAAAATGTTTCCTCATAATCAACTCCCTCTACTTGTGAGAAGCCTTTGCCCATAAATATGGCCTTGTACTTCTCAATACTGCCATCAACTACATGCTTCACTTTGTATATCCATTTGGAACCAACCACTGACTTGTTCTCTGGTCTTGGCACCACCTCCCATACATTTTTCTTCATGATGGAGTCATACTCCACCATGGAATCTACTGCATGGGGGCTTCACTCAATGAACCTCTAACATATCATGTGTGTTCGTGCCATACTAAACAATACCCCTAATTTGAATAAATATTGGAAAATACTTTTAAAAATCACATTATTTAATACCCTACCAATACAAACCCAATACGCCTTCCCAATTTAAAAATCCCATACTTTTTTTGAGATTCAACAAGATGATGAGCTTAGTGAAAAGAGTCACCTTCACTAAGTGGACCCACAAGCTATTTTTGGTGCAAGTCTATTTTTAGACATGGTGATCATATTTCAAAAGTTGTAGGATGCCATTTGTGGATGGTTGGTCAAGTGGAAAAATAGATGAAATTATATTTTTAGAATATTGGGCGAAGTCTATTTATAGATCGTCGATCTAAAAATAGAAGTGTCAATTATTATTAGCTCTTAATAATAATATAACAATAAACAACAACTTATTCTCTTGGAGCACTTAGTTTCGGTGTACAGATGTGGAAAATCAGTGGACTGAGGGAATTACGCAATTCCCAAGGGAAACTGGTGGTTCATGCATGGAGGAATCTGTTAGAACTAAAGTGGCAAAGTTATGACAGAGTTGGAAGAGTAGTTCATGGAGTTGTATTTAGTTTAACTCAGTTAGACTCAGTTGAGCTAGTTATATCTAGTCTAACTGAATGATACACTAGTGAGAGTGGAGTGAATTAATTAGTTAATTAATTCACAAATAATAACTCATAAATCAACTGAACAATACAACAGTTAACTACAGTGCATGTCACTTCCAGTGGAGACCCAGTGGAGAGATAGGTGAAAGGGCAAGATGGACTATTTGTTGTGACTATAGTGATGCATTGATTACATCACACACACATTGGAGTTGCCAATGAGGATTGCACAGTCAAGGCAAGGGTAATTCAAATTCATTCATAGCTATTCTTCAGCAGGGATTGTGCAGTGGAGGCAGGCTAGAAGGAGGGAAAAGATCGGTTCATGGATGTGCAGATTTTTCCTGATTAGTGTGTGACGATTGTATTGTACTGAGAGCTTGATGTACTAATATTTGTATGAGGATTGTTACATGATCTCCATGATACATAATATATGATAGTTTGGGTTTTCAGCTTCAAGCTTTCCCGTTAAATAACTGTGTTATGTGTGATTGTTTTTATTTATGCTTCACATGTGTGTGCAATTAGTTTTCCGCAAAAGATTAACAGTGGAATGATTCTGTATTTTGCAAGAAGACAAAATATTGGGAGATTAGGGGAATCTAGATGTATGCATGCTTATTTTATACTAATTTCTACATGGTATTGGTATCAGTGTTAATTCTTGAAGATTGCAATTATGAAGAATTGGTGAGTTTGTGCTGGTGGACAATTTGAATTTGCTGCAGAAGATTCTTGGTGCAGAAGTCGAGTATACATTGAAATGTATTTCAATGGGTTGTGATTGGAGTATGGCCTTGATGGGAGCTTGAATTACATATCCTGTAAGGATAGGATGGAGGCGGTGCTGGAGGATAATGGACTGAAGGAGTTCATCGATAACGATGTTCCTAAGCCGGGATCTAGAGATGCTGCATTACTTGACGTATGGAAAAAGAAGATAGAAAAGACAAGAAGAATTATGTTGGAAGGTGTGAAGGACCATATTGTGTCTAGAATTCATGGGAAAGCCACTCCACTCTTAATGTGGAAGTATTTGACATATTTGTTCCAAAGCAAAAGTGACCAGAGAAAATTGGTGCTTAAAGACAAGCTCAGAAAAATAAAAATGGAGAAGGGCGACAATATTCCAAAATACCTCACGAAGTTTGTCCATTGCAAGGATGAACTGGGAAGTGTGGGGGTTATTTTTGATGAAGAATACTTGGTGAGCTTGGCTCTCCTTGGGCTTCTGAAGAGTTGGCATAGCTACAAAGACTCTGTCAATGGACGAGAGAAACTACTGGGATGGGAGCGTCTTTGGTCGGATCTTGTGCAAGAGGAGATAAGGCGGGGTACCGAGGATGGATATTCATCGCAGAATGAAGATGAAGAGAATTGCGCTTTGGCTGCCAAAGCAAGGAAAGGGAAGGGGAAGAAATTTCCTTCAAAATCTGATGCTAAAGGCAAGAAGCATGATTTGTCCAAAGTGAAGTGTTTTCACTATCACGAACATGGGAATTTAGCCACTAACTGCCCATAGAAGAAGAAGAACAAGAAGGTTGCTGGAGTTGCAGTTAGAGAGTCCTTAGCCTCGCAATTTTAACTTGATTTCTCTTTGATCGCATGCTTGGTTTCAAGCTGTATGGGATCGGTGTGGTATATTGATAGTGGTGTGTCTTTCCATATGACGGGAGACAAGGATTTGTTCAGTGACTTGGAGGAGAAGGACCTCCAAATGCATATAGAGATGGGAAACGATGGTCGGTACAGTGCGACTGGCATTGGTACCATTACCTTTGAGAGGGAGTCTCGTAATCCATTTTTGTTGAAGGATGTTATGCATGTTCCAGGTCTAAAGAAGAACTTGGTCTCGGTCGCAATGCTAGAAGACAAAGGTTATGATGTTGTTTTCAGTGAGGGAAAAGCCTTCCTTTGGCATAAAACAATGGGTCAAACCAAGAAGATAGGGGTTCGAATTAAGAATATTTACAAGATGGAGGTAGATGGTTGCGCTGCAATGGTGGGAAAAGTAGAAGAATAGCGAGCCGAGATGAGGGCGAATTATGGCACAGGAGATTGGGCCATCTTCACCATGGCACTTTGAAGACTTTGCAGCAGATTTCTACTGGAATTCCCAAGGGTACTCTTGCACAGTCAGATCAGTGCAAGGGATGTATTATGGTCAAGTTTGTGAAGACCACCTTTCATGAGAAGGAGAACCATGCTTTGGTGATCCTGGAGAGAATTCACACAGACATGTGTGGACCTTTCTCGGTTGCTTCAACAACAAAACACATGTATTATGTTATATTTCTTGATGACTATTCTCATAGATGCTGGATCTTCTTCATGCAGAAGAAGAGTGAAACATTCTCAAAGTTCTGTGAGTTCAAAGCATTGGTGGAGAAGGAGTCAGGGAAGCAAGTGAAAGCTCTACAGAGCGATAATGGTGGTGAATACATCTCGGGTGAATTCAAAAACTTCTGTAGCAAAGAAGGAATTCGAAGAGAACTCATAGCACCTCATAACCCATAGTAGAATGGTGTCATATAGAGGAAGAACAGAACAATCATGGGTGCTGCACAAGTGATGCTGCATGACCAAGGCCTACCAATGCACTTGTGGGCGGAAGCATGCAACACTGCGGTTTATGTGCAAAATCATTGTCCTCATAGAGTACTTGGAATAAGTACAACTCAAGAAGCTTTTACTAGTAAGAAGCATGATATTTCTCATTTGAATATTTTTGGCTCATCTATTTACATTCATGTGACAAAGGATGCCAGGAAGAAGCCAGAGCTGACTGCAGAAGTTGGGATATTTGTGGGGTACATAGAAACACCCCATAATTATCATGTGTATTTTCCAGAAAGTCGGATGACTGTGGTGCGATGGGATATAAAATTCAATGAGGTGAAAGCCATGAAGTTGTCGCTTGAGAGGGAGCTACACTTGCATGCAAAGGAGGAACTTCTTGTTCCCAAAGATGAGCCTCCGAATGTCGATCAACCACAAAAGGAGATTCATGGAGTGGAGGAGTCCACTCATGCAGAACCAAACATCAGACAAGGCAGAAAGCGTACCACAGAAGCTGAGAGACTGAAGCTTGATGCGGCACAAAATGTAGGAGTCCCTACATCACAATGAAGATAGAGATAGTCACCTGACCGTTATACTGGATACATGGCTCTTATGAGCAAGTGTATCGTGACAAAGCCATCTTCTTTTGAAGAAGTAGTGCAGGAGCCCACATGGGTAGATTCCATGGTGGAGGAGTATGATGCCATTGTCAGAAACAGTGCTTGGGAGATTGTTCCAAGGCCGGTGCGAAAATCAGTTGTAGGATCAAGATGGATCTACAAGGTAAAGAAAGCTGCTGATGGGAGCGTCGAGAAGTATATGGTAAGATTTGTTTCCTGGGGCTTCTCACAGATCGAGGGGATTGACTATGAAGAAACCTTTGCACCTATCACACAATATTCTTCCATACGGACCATCCTTGCTCTCTCAGTGCAGATGGGTTGGCACATTCATCAGATGGATGTGAAGACTACGTTCCTTAATGGGATCATTGAGGAAGAGGTTTACATTGAGAAACCTGAAGGATTTGAGATCTTCAGCAGCGAGTCGCATGTGTGCAGGCTCAAAAGAGCGATGTATGGGCTGAAACAAGCACCATGTGCTTGGTACACTCGGATTGACAGTTATTTCACTAGAATTGACTTCACCAAGAGTGAGGCGGATGCAAAAATGTACAAAATTGTAGTGGAGGGTAAGCTTTTAATCATTGTTCTTTATGTTGATGATTTAATACTAACGGGTTATGAGCAGTTGATTCACTCATGGAAGGAAGATCTTGCAAAGGAGTTTGAGACGAAGGATTTGGGCCTCCTTCATTATTTCCATGGATTGGAAATATGGCAGCGGGAAGGTGAAATGTTTGTGTCTCAAGGCAAGTTCACATGCAAGGCTGCAAGCCTATAGACACTCCTATTATAGGAAATTGGAGGAAAGAGGATGCTGCATCGACAGAGGTAGTGGATTCCACTGTTTATCGATAGTTGGTGGGTTCACTCATGTATTTAGTCAATACAAGACTAGACATATGCTATGTGGTGAACCAGCTTTCACAAGTGATGGTTAAGCCTACCAAAATCTTTTGAAAGGCAAGCAAGCATGTCTTGAGATATCTCAGGGGCACATTTGAGTATGGTTTATGGTACAGACAGATGGATGAGGTGAAGTTGCATGGATTCACAGATGCAAATTGGGAAGGTAGCCCAATAGACATAAAGAGCACATCAGGAGGGGTTTTTAGTATCAGATCTACGACAGTTTCTTGGTACAGTAGGAAACAGAGATCCGTGGCACTTAGTTCAGCGGAAGCAGAATACATGGGAGCAAGTCAAGCTACATGTGAGGCTATTTGGACGAGGAAGATCCTAGTTGGTTTGTTCGGTTCACATTTAGATCCCACAGTGATACATTGTGATAATCAAAGTTGCATTAAACTCTCGGTTAATCCCATGTTTCATGATAGATCTAAACATATTGATATCTGGTATCATCATATCAGAGATTGTGTGCAGCGAAAGATCATGTTTCTTCAGTACATTCCTACGGAAGATCAGGATGCAGGTATTCTGATGAAGGCGCTTACTAGGAGAAAATTCGAATACCATAGAGGCAGGATCGGGGTGAAGGATAATCCCTATCTTGTTGAGAGGGAGTGTTGAGATTCAACAAGATGACGAGCTTACTGAAAATAGTCGCCTTCCCTAAGTGAGCCTGCAAGCTATTTTTGGCACAATTCTATTGTTAGACTATGTCTATTTTTAGACATGGTGATCATATTTCAGAAGTTGCAGGATGCTATTTGTGGATGGTTGGTCAAGTTGAAAAAATAGATGAAATTCTATTTTTAGAATATTGGGTGAAGCCTATTTATAGATCTTCGATCTAAAAATAGAAGTGTCTATTATTATTAGCTCTTAATAATAATCTGACAATAAACATCAACTTATTCTCTTGGAGCACTTAGTTTCAGTGCACAGATGTGGAAAATAAGTGGACTGAGGGAATTACGAAATTGCCAAGGGAAACTGGTGGTTCATGCATGGAGGAATCAGTTAGAACTGAAGTGGAAAAGTTATGACAGAGTTGGAAGAGTAGTTCATGGAGTTGTATTCAGTTTAACTCAGTTAAACTCAGTTGAGCTAGTTGTATCTAGTATAACTGAATGATACACTAGTGAGAGTGGAGTGAATTAATTATTTAATTAATTCACAAATAATAACTTATTAATCAACTAAAAAATACAACAATTAACTACTCTGCATGTTAGTTGCAGTGGAGACCCAGTGGAGAGATAGGTGAAAGGGCAAGATGGAATATTTTTTGTGACTATAGTGATGCATTGGTTTCATCACACACACATTGGAGTTTCCAGTGAGGATTGTGCAGTAAATGCAAGGGTAATTCAAATTCATTTAGAGCTATTCTTCAGCAGGTATTGCGCATTGGAGGCAGGCTAGCAGGAGGGCAAAGATCGGTGCATGGATTTGCAGATTTTTCCTGATTAGTGTGTGAAGATTATATTGTACTGAGATCTTGATGTACTAAGCTTTGTATGAGGATTGTTACATGATATCCATGATACATAATATATGATATTTGGGGTTTTCAGCTTCAGGCTTTCCTGTTAAACAATTTTGTTATGTGCGATTGTTTTTATTTATGCTTCACATGTGTGTGCAATTAATTTTCTGCAAAAGATTAACAATGGAATGATTCTGTATTTTGCACGAAGATAAAATGTTGTGAGATCAAGGGAATTTGGATGTATTCATGCTTATTGTATACTAATTTCTATAAATTTCACTAGATATTGTGAGTATCCTTTTTTTCATTAACATTTTTAAACCCCTTTATATTTTTTCATTAACTTTGATACATGCCAATATAAAAACCCTTTACCCCTATATATCCCCCAATATATTACATCATTTCACCCTCAATATATATCCCCCATATGAACCCATGTGGTATGGTGTTTCCCCCCTAATGAATCCCCCATGATCTACCCACACTAGTTGGTAAACTGTCTCCCCAAATGAAGAAATCTCAGAATCAATGAGTTCTATCATGAGTTCCATATGACTAGAATATTTGTTTAGTGATCTCCTCTTCTCGTACAAGGATGTAGGAGCTCCCACATGCTCCTGTGCATCCTAAACCAACATGTCAACCTCTCTGTCTCTCTTCCTCCCTTCTCTGGAATATTCTGGTTGAGTGGGTGCCTCCACTAGGCCCGCTCTCTACTCCTCCACATGTGGTTGCTCCACAACATCCTGAGGCTCCTTCTTTGGAGCTAGAAGCTCCTCCGATTGTGGAATACACATATATCATTCTAGAGAGCTTCTCATAGCCTTCTCCTCAACAAATATGACATATCTCCTCATCACCATCATCCTAAGAAAGGGGGAATACACTCGATAATTATGAGGTGTCTCTATGTATCCTACAAAGATCCCCATATCAGTTGTAGGCTCCAACTTTTTTCTACTAATCTTGGAGACATGAAAATAGACTGTAGCTCCAAAAATTTGAAAATGGGATACATCAAGACTCCTCATAGAGAAGGCTTCTTTGGGTGTGATCATGCCATGTATTTTGTGAGGGCTCCAGTTTTGAAAATAAAATGTTGTATTACACGTTTATACCCATAAGGATAATGGAAATACTTGGTCATGCAACATTGATCTTGCAACTCCTACAATGTTTCTATTTTTCCTCTCTACCACCCCATTTTGCTGTGGGTTATGGGGTGTAATAATTTCTCTTCTAATACCTTCCTTGGCACAAAAATATTTCAAGGGATTAAACACGAAATATCCTCCATTATCAATTCTCAAGGATTTAATTTTCTATCCAGTCTCATTTTCAATTAATGCAAACACTTCAGATTTATTCTTCATAAAATAGATCCAACACTTGTGAGAAAATTCATGAATTAAAATTACATAATACCTATGTTTTAGAACTGATACTCTAGAAAATGGTCCACACACATATGAGTGGACTCCCTCAAAGATGGATCCAACTCTGGTATCTTGGCCTTGGAAGGTGATTTAACATATTTTCCAAGGGTGCATCCCTTGCAAACATCATGTTAGTCAAGGGTGCATTTTGGAAGTCCCGTGGTGATCTACTGCATGATTTTCAAATCTCTATGGTGTAGGTGACCCATGTGCCTATGCCAGAGTTCTCCAACAACTCTACTTTGGACATGTTATGCTTTGTTTCTCAACAAAGAACATGCATCCACCTCAATCTTGTAGAGGATTTTCACTCTAACACCAATTTGTTTTACTTGTACAGTAAAAATATGATTCATAAAATATTTCCCTTTACTGAACACCACATCATATCCTATTTCTGCCAATACAGCTACCAAAATCAATTTTTTCTTTAACCCAGGTACATACATTACATTTTTCAGGTGAATATGGGAGCTTGAGTCCCTATTAAAGGTGATAGTACCTATACCTTTGGTACTATATCTCCCATCATCTCTAGGTTATATGTATAATTGTATGTCCTTATCCTCTAGGATACTGAAGAAATCCTTAGATATTGTCATATGAAATGAGGCTCCAAAGTCCAAGTACCATAAAATGCTTCATACAGTACTTGCCATGCATGCAATAAGGGTGAAATCCAATTCAAATTGTGAAGTGAGAGCATCACATCCCTCTCCTCTTGCATAATTCTTCCCATATTTCTTGTGCAGAAACTTAGTTGCATAGTGTTCATGTTCATGGCAATGAAAACATCTAATTATATTGAGGTCTTTCTTCTTGCCATGGTTCTGGCTAGGTTCTGCCTTACCTTGGGCCTTCTTTCCCTTGGTCTTCTTTCGTATGCTTCCTAACAAAAATTTTTCTTCCTCGTCATATTTGTATGTGACACCATATCTAGTGTTTCTTCTGATCTCCTCATACACGAAATCATCCCAAAGTATCTCTCGATCTGGTAGCTTGTATTTTCCATTAACTGAATATTGTAGTTGTGCCAAGATTTCGAAAGGCCAAGGAGTTCTAAGCTCATAAGTTTAGATGCTGGCATATTTTCTCCTACTCCTCCAAGTTCATCTCGAACTTGAGTTAATATAGATAGGTACTGAGGGATGGTTTCATTTTTATACATTCAATCGCTCTTTAGTTTATCTCTCAATGACAATTTCTTGGCATAAATACTACTCTTGAATAGACATGTGAGAGTTTTCCACATTGAAAATGGAGTCCCCTTTCCATGCAAGTTCAAAACCACATGATCTCTTACACCCTCTAGAATAATCATCCTAGCTTTTGCTATGTATTTCTTACACTGAGAAAGTGCTTGAGCATCTGATGCTGCTAGTTTTGCAATATCAGTTTTCATTTATTCCCATACTCCATTGTCATCCAGGACAACTTCCATCCTACATTTCTAAAAAAAAAAATTCAAGGTGCCCTCCAATGCATATTCAAGCCTTAATCCATTGCAAGACATTTTTACTGCACTGAAGAGAATCTGCACCAAAAACTTTGCAAATCAAAATTTCTTTGAGACAGGATCTGGAACAAGGTTTCTATTTAGTCTTCTGTAGCTTTGATACTATGTAAAAATTAAAATAATTTTTCTATATCTAATGAAATAAAACTAAAATCAAGAGACAAAAATTTCCTGTACTATTATGAAGAAAGGAAAATACATGATAGAAACACATGCAATAACATGCAACCATTAAAACACAAGGAACACAATAATTTTATAGGGGAACCCAATTGGGAAAAACCCCTTTGCTGCTTTACATTAATTCATATGATAATATGGATCAATTACAATGTCTCGATTCATTAGTGGAGCACACCATGCTCTACAATTATAATCTCCTGCTCACTGGCCTGCTCTAACCAAAACTTAGCTAAAATAAGCCTCTGCTATCCTCTTATTTCCTTGCGCAATCCTTGAGAAAAATAGCCCTTAAAAAATAGGATAATTTCCTATTTCCTTGTGAAAATACCACCTTCTCAATGCAAAAACACTGTACACTCAAATAGTATACAATTGATAATTGCAATGTGCCTTTTCCTCCACTCTAACTAGGAAATTCAAATTCCATCCATGAATGAGACTATTTTTAGTAAATTTATCAGTTAAATGAGAGATTAGTGAGTTACAAACTATTATAACTACTCAACCAAACTTATACTAACTCCACTAAAGGCTAGAGCTCAGTTAATTGAGTTTAACTAACAATAACTCCACTAGATCACTAAATTTTCGCAATCAACCCATACACAACTCTACTTCTAGCATATAACTTGAATTTACTGATTTAACTAGGAGGCAAAGCCATGTCACTCTAGCTAAGTGCAATCCAAGTGATCTCACTGATGTGGAAAATCAAATTTTCCCATTTGACTAAGGAATAAGTGAAATGGAGCCTTTTCTTGCTACAATTTTAACATGTAAAGTGGCAATAATTGACATTTTATTTATGAAATAAAGGAAAATAAGAGAAAAGGAATATTAAGAGACACATATTTTCACAAGAGATAAATTGAAGGAAAAATGAAGGAAAATGAAGAAAATAGAGGTCTCAATGATAACAAGCCTTCTAAGGATTAGTTCACAACTTTTCCTAGTTTAACTTTTTCTAGTTCAATTTTGGACCTCTCATTTCATTCTCTCATTCTCTCAAACTCTTGCACACTTAGAGTATTATTGGAGAACTTTGGAATACATTTGATTTGGAGAAATAAGGAAAAAGAAAAGCATGAAAGTGTAATGGAATAGGTGGATCAACAACGACAATTAGATTGCTTTGCAAGTAATAGGTTGGGTGTGTGAGTTCCTTGCTGATTTCTAGATGCATGGTATATGCATGTGATTTTGTGGTTATGTATTGTCATTGGCATGGATATTTGATTGGATTTAAAATAATTTTAGCCTTTCCTTCCCATTTCCTAGATAGCCATTGTGTTATGTGTGTTTTCCACTTGTTTTTTTCCTAATTGGTTCTTAGGTTCCTTATTGCTATGGGTTGGAACAAATGCTTTGGTAGCCCTAGAAAAACTTGGGTTTAGTTACTAATCCTGGAGCCTATGTTGGGACAAACTATATGGAGCCCTTGGTGGGTTGAGTTACTAGTCCTTGGAGTTGGGTTGGACAAACACTCTAGGGTCTTGGAAGGTTTTCGGTTGAGTTACTAGTTCCTGAAGCCCTAAAAAATTTAGGTAGAGATCGATATAGTTGGTATTAGTGATGTTCGACCATGGAGGTGGAATCACTATGGTTGCGGGTTGAGGTGAGTTGGCCTTTGGAATCCATGGTTTGGTTTTGTCTTGGTTTATTCCATGAGATCCCGCATCCATGCTATGAATATGGTGTGTGGGTGATTAGCTGAAAGAGATATTTGGTTCAACCCAATCTATGGTCGGGTGGTACATGGAAGTCCCTGACTTAGTTGATATTTTCATATGTTAAGATGATAAATCTCCTTATTGTGATATATGATCATTTGTAGTGAGTATGTTGGCAATATTATGGATAAATTTCCATTATTTTTATGTTGGTTATTTTCTGGTTATATGAGGTGTATTATCTATGCCTCTTGTGATGAACTATTTAGTTATCGATCAATTAATCAATGTATGGACTAATAAGCATTGTTGTAGCTATGTGGAGAGGGCATAGAGACTTATTGGTGATTCTCAGATGAATCTCAAACTATTATGATCATATATGCATTCATGACCTACAGATTACATGTTTTACATGTGTTTGACGAAATGTCTAGTGTTTTTAGGTAGTCTAGGTCAAGTTATTGATTTGAGTTTGAATGTTTATCTTTTTAATCATGTTAATAATGGTTGTTGAGGTATAAAAGGTGTATTTTTAATGCCTATTTATCCTACGTTAATTATCAATCCAGGAACGACTTTTTGTTTGAAGAGTGTACTCAGTCTAAGGCTTCAATTCAATCTAAGAGTAATGCTTTGGAATATGTAGTATAATGTTGTAAATACAAGAGTAAATGGATGCTTGGAAAATAAATATAACTACAATGACATGAACTTAAATGCTTGAAAATTCAATCAATCATTCAACGAACATCAGTCAAGGATGCAGTAATGATAACTCTTTCCTTTAGAAACTGATGGAATTGAAATCAAACGGGAACAAGACAATCAATCTGAGAACATAGGTAGCAATAACCAATATTATTTCAAGTTGATAATCATGTCTTAAAGAAATTAAAAGGAAATATAAATTGAACTAAAAACTGCTAATGAAAGTAAACTAAGTAAACTCTCAAAACCAAGCTCTTTGCAATATGTAAACTAATTAATCTAAAATGAACAACAAACCTGGAATTGAATAGCAATGTAAATGAACATCAAACTATAGCTAATGGAATCAAATAGAAAATTCTATTAAAAAACAAATCCTGTCAACAACAAACTCTCTTGATTAGCACTTTGAAATGAACAACAATCAAATGAAACAACAAATGGAACAACAATTGAAATAGAACATTAAATACTGAACAACATGGCTCTGTTAAAGCGTAACAAGATAAATGATACAGGAATAAAGATTCTTGTTAGAATGGAACAGTGATGCAATTCATCAATGTAACACACCGATATCAATAAGAAATTATATAGTAAACCATCAACTTACAAACTGTGACGAAAACAAATCCGAACTATCACACAACGATAACTGAAAAGTAATGATACAAACAACAGGTTGATCCACCAAGGCTAGGCCCTTAACCACCAGTGAAACGCTGCCAGGTTTTACTCCAGAGTTAAGAAATGGAATGACAACAAGATCTTGTATTAATCAGAAATAAATAGCATTTACAGCAGTCGCTCTCTGACCATGAGAGTTAAGAAATTACAGAGTTACAAAAGGAGTGTTTAATCATAAATCATTCAGTCCCTCGATTTCTAAAGGAATTTCCTTTTATAACAATTCGACGAATAAGACAAGAAACAATGATAAGATTGAACAGCAATCCCTCAGGATCGAAAGATCCTGAGGGATTCGCTTCTTTTCTCTTTTTAGCTAGCGCTTGGTCTTCTTAGGCTGTAGCCGTGTTGTTCCCTGTCTTCCTTTAGATATATGTTCTGATTTCCTTCTTATTATCTGGATACGGTCCTTTTCTGGAGGAACAACGGTTACTCATGTTTTAGCTCTGCCTCTCGAATGATGGTTTACTTCATTTGTTTCCTGTTTTTAGAGAAAAAGGAAATTTTTAGTCAATTTTCACAATAAACACAAGTCTTTGCAATTCTATCATAATCCTCCAATAAATCATCTTTCTAGAATAAAAAGAATTATGTTTAAAGGAAAAAGATGAGAAAATACATGGTGAATCCATGCCTTTTCCAATGCTCAACGCACCCTCCTGCTTACCCTTTTTCATGCCCTCATGAAAACCATAGTTTACATGTAAAGCAGTTAAAGAATAGGCTGGAGAAGGTTTTTCATTAAGAGGTCTAAAACCATGGTTTGCAGCTAAAGCTTCAAATATGTGCCCTATCTGTCCTTCAGGTAATTCATAAATGGATTTATAGTTTGTTGTGGGATACCATATAATGGGACTTTGAAACCTACAACCTAGCCAGTATGGGCCTTCCCTCAAGATGAGGTTACTATAGAGAATCAAGCAGTCAGCAGCTAATCCAAAATTTCTATAATTAAATGGCTCTCTGCCTAGAAAATTCCGATCGGAAATATTCCATCAGACTTTAGCTGCTATATAGGCCTGGTTTCTGATAGATAGAAAATATTCTACCCCATCCAAGACAATTTCTTTATGGACGGGTCCCAAAGTTTGGATCACACCCTCCTTTGTCATTAGACTCTTCTGCCTAGCCCATAGTTGTAATGGTTGTTTTGGTTCACCCCTAACCCAAAGGTCTAACCCATTTTCCTGCCTTTGGAAAGCATTATAGGCCTTGAGCCATTTCAACTAATTTACAACAAATGAAATAAATGCTTGATATTGGATGTCACCCACAAAAGGGTTGGGATTTATCTCAATGTCGTTCTCCAATATGAGATTATGCAAATAGAACTCACATAGCAGACACTGGACTTTAACCCCATAGAGTTTGTAGCATTTTACAAAATCATCTACAGTGTTTAATTCTATAGACTTTCCTGCCCTAACTACTTTAATTTTCAACTGTAAATATCTTTCTAATAAAAACAAAGAATAATTCTTGGTAGGGCATCTACATGCTAGAACATCTGTGTACAAGGAGCAGAGAGTATCCATTTGATTCTGGGCCATTTTTAATTCACTCGTTACCTTTTCAGCTTTCTCTTCTGCCTTACAACACTTATCATAGGCTTCAGCCTCTGATGCACTGATGTCCTTTAGTTGCTGCTGTAGCTGTTGATATTTTTTTTTTGGGACAGTCTCTTCCTCAAGATTTTCTCTTGCCTGTTGAGCCTATGCCAGCTCTTTTTGGAGTTCTGCTATAGTAGGGTCAATAAAAATGTTTTGGCTTTAGACCTGTGCACTTTTACTTGGGGCAGCTGCCTGCTGTTCCATGCTTTCTTGATTGGGCTCAGCTTGGGTTTCCATAGCCTCTACAATCTGGGGCTTTGCTTTGGTGGCTATTTTTCTTTTCTTTGGGGTTCGTTTGGTGTCTATGTTCCTATGTTTTGGAGTTCGTTTGGGGGTTGTATTCATTTTGAGAACCCTAATACTCTATCTAAGTTGTTCCACTAGCTTTTGAAGCTTCTGCCATTCCCTCTGCAGCTTCTCAAGTTTGGTTATTTTCTATTTCCTCTTAGGAGGAACGACTGTCCCTTTTTCTGTACTCAATTCCTCAGGTAGGGTTTGCTTTTTAGTAGCCAGTCCTTCACTCAGGCTTGGTTCTCTGTTTTATGCTCGAAACACTTCTTCAATGTTCATATGCTCCTGGCTACGTTCTTCAAGGGTAGTAACCTTAACTGGTTCTATTGTTCCCTGAGGGTCTTCCGTTTGGAACACTTCTTCAGTGTTCATACCTTCCTAGCCACATTTCTTAGGGGAAGTAACCCCAGCTGGTTCTGCTGTTCCCTAAGGGTTTCTTCTTCTACTTCATCGGGTATCCCTTCGGTCGTATCTTCACCAGTAACAACTTGTTCCTGCAATTGGTTTATCTCAATGCTAAAGTTCAGTGGGCTGTGGGGTTGTATGTATTCGCTCATATTGGCCAAAATTTGGGCCAATTGGTCCTCCTGCAATGGGCTTTGAGGTGGACTTATAATGGTGGTTTCAGGAGGTTCTACTTCCTCTCTTTCATCTTCATTGCTTCCTTCCTCTTCACAGGTGTGATAACTTCCTTCTTCCGCACTGGTAGGGTGAATTTATTCTTCTCCATTGGTGTGGTGACTTTATTCTTCTTCAATGGTGTGGTGATTCTCTTCTTTTTCCTCATTTCCTTCTTCCTCATCGATATGGTGACTTCCTTCTTCGAGTTGTGGGGGTTGTTCATCTTTTGAACTGGGAAATTATAGGGGTTGGCTAATGCTACCCTGAAAACCTTCTATCATTCCCCTACTTATCCTTAACCTAGAGGATTTTCTGCGTTTTAATGGTTCTGCTACTGTGCTAGTAATTATTTTGTGTTTTGGGGCAGGCAGGGCTATTCCTTCGTCAATTGAGAATATTAGTTCTTCCCAACTAGTCTGCTATTGGGCAAGATTGTAACTCACTATCAATTTGATTAAGAAATGGTGGCTTACCACCATGTCTATATGACAAGACTTTCTTATACTTCGGGCAACATCATGCAATAATAAATTTAAATATGCAGGTAGGTTTACAGTACATTTTTGTTTTAACACTGCTAATAGCTTAAGGTGGCATGGTCTTACCACATCTTTTCTTCCATCACATGTTATGTAGCCCTGTACTACTTTTGCCAATTCTGTCCATGGTTCTCCCAATGTTGCCAACTGAACTCCTTTCCCTTTGATGACCAGGGTATGTCCTTCATCTTGGAAAATTTTCATGGCTTCTTGAAGCCTCACTTTCTTATGGGTCCATATGGTTCCTTCCGTTGGCAGAACAGACACCTCGGCGATTATTGAGTCTGTTATTGCAATCTGCCTACCTCTAACCATGGAGTAACCTTCCTGCAGATTCTGTAAAAATTCAATGGCTACTGTTTCATGAGGTTGTTGCAGTATTGTGAGGTAGGTAATCCACCCTACTCTCTCCAGAATTTCTCGTGCAGCGTTAGAAACAACAAGCACTTGTGGCTCACTACGTATTGGTCATCCTCCCATTCTATCTGCACACTGTTAATTCTTCACAAATGTACAATAATGTAATGGAACAACAAAACATAGTATATCGGAATAATACCATTAATTTTTTATTATTACCGATAATATAAGGATTTGACTCGCATGCAGGCATAAAATATAGGGATTTGACCCGTATGTAAGCATTAAAAGTCATCCACACCCCCTCTGAAGGATGATAGGTCGTCCTCAACTCTCAAATAGAAGAGCAAGGTACTGCACAGTAGTTGTGCATCAGTAAAAAGCATACATACTTATGATACGATCAATCAAATTATTGCATTACTAAAATCGATGCACATTATTAAATTGTAAATAGATATAGAAACATTTATGTAAAGATTCAAGGATAAGGGAAAGGGACAGCTGATGTGAAAACAAGTACTTATGCGGTCATTACCCACATAAACTATTACGATTGATTTATGAATAAATTTCATGCATAATAGGTCCAAAACAAAGATTTTAGGAGCATACTCTCATTTGATATTTGATAGATATATAAGAAAAGGGTTTATTATTACTATTGATTTGAAAAGTGTGACTCCAATACCATCAGCAGAGCTCTATTGCCCACAGGTGTCTATAACCTTGACAAAGTTGCTTTTTCACCCTTGGAACCATTATCCTTTATTTATGCCTAGGGAAGTGCTGTTGTGATGTCATGATGGAGGCCACCGTGCTGGCTTGGGAACCAGATGTTTCATAATGCCATTCACCAAGAATGAGTGAAAGGTGGACATGTCGGCTCCTGATGAGACCTCCTGTTTCAAGGAATTTTTATTATTTTTTTGAGTTATCCATTGGATCATGTCCCTGGTGTGGTGGCCATAATGGGAATGCCACTTCACTGCTTCTTTATGATCATGGTAGGCTGGCTCTTGTTGAGACCTCCTATCCTCCATCTGTCATATCATAGAATTCTTAGTAATTATATAGAAATTTGTCTTTTCTTTTTTTTCATATAGCACTTCCCTACTTATATATAGAGGATGGTTCAATACTCCTTAAGAGTAGGGATGTGGAAGAAGTCTGAACATCTCAATAGAGAAAATATGCCCTTATTCTTATTCAATAAATAAAAATCAAAGGGAGTTATGAAAATTTAGGGAATAACCAACATGATAAAGATAACCGATCATATTAATTTTAGTGAAAATAAAGATAGCAAAGTGATATAGATATTTGTGTCCTTTCCTTTTTCTTATCACTACAAAACAATTTCTTAAAAATGAAAATTTCTCTTGATTTGCTGATTCCAGTAACCTCTAATTTGTGTATCCTTGCATAAATTGTATGTTTTCCTTTAAGAGAGTCATGAAGAATTCACAAAAATCCTCAAAATGTTGTTCTTAAAACAAGAAAAATGCACTAAAAAAAGTGATGTTCCTTTGGGAAGGAACAACAAAAACAATCTGCGAAAATGTTGTTCCTTTGGAAAGGAACAACAAAAACAATCAGCGGAAATGTTGTTCCTTTGGGAAGGAACAACAAAAATAGGCAGAAAAAAACTACTGTTCTTTTGGAAAGGAACAACAAAACTGTTGTTCCTTTGAAAAGGAACAACAAAACTTGGGGCAAAAACTGTTGTTCCTTTCGAAAGGAACAAAAAAAACACACGACAGAAACTGCTATTCCTTTGGAAGGGAACAACAAAAAATTGCTGTAAAAACTCACAACAAAAACTGCTGTTGGTAAGGAACAAAAAAAAGAAACAGTCAAACACGTTGTTTCTTGAGAGAAACTGCTGCTGTTCCTTAAAAAGGAACAGCCTAAGAAATAAAATCTGTACAAAAAAAAAGCAAGATAAAGAGAAAATTTTTATGTACAAGTTTCAAAATGAAAGAAATTATTCAGTGAATGGGTGCTGAGAGTTGTCTCCCTCAACCAAAATCTGCATGTCAGAATCTTCCCGTAATTGTTGGTAAAAGGACTCCCGATTAAGCGGTTTATGGTAAAGTTGCACTCGATGAACGTTTACTTTGAAAGAATGTCCAGATCCATCAATGGTGGTTAATGTGATGGTGCCATTATCATGCACTTTTTGTATCTCGTATGGTCCAGGCCAACGTGTCTGGAGTTTTCCTGGGAAATCCTAAAACCTAGAGTCATATAGGAGTGCCCAATCCACTTCATGGAAGATTTTCTCATTGATGAGGGCATTGTGCCATTTTTCTCTCTGCTGTTGAATTAATGTAGTGTGTTGAAGAGTAGAGAGCCTAATTTCATCTAACTTATTGATTTACTGTAATCTTTAACCTGGGTTTCATTTAAATCTAAACCCACCTCCTGTGCTGTTCTTAATGTCTGAATTTCAAACTCTATTGGAAAGATGAGTTCTTTTCCAAATACTAATTGATATGGTGAATACCCTGTGGTACTTCTCCATGTTGTTAGATACACCCACAAGGGTTCTGGAAATCTATAAGCCCAGTCATGTCTGTGTGATGCAACTTTTTTTGTCAGTATAGATTCGATCACTTTATTCGTGCTCTCTACCTGGCCATTTGCCTGCGGGTGGTATGGAGTTGTGATTTTGTGCTGAATGTGGAAATTTTCTAATGTTGCAACAATTTTTTTACCTACAAATTGCAGCCCTCCATCTGTAATTACATCGAGGAATTGTATTACAGAGTCCTCTATAGCTCTTGAAAGTGCCTTTGCTTCAACCCATTTAGTAACATACTCTGTTGCGACTAGAATGTATGTTTTCTGATTTGATGGTGGGTTAATAAGACCAAAAAATTCGATTGCCCAACATTCAAATGGCTCGATTACTAACTTTGGGTTCAAAGGCATTTCGTCGGACTATCTAGGGCGACCCACCCTTTAGCAACTATCACAAGCCTATACAAATTTTTTAGCGTCTTTAAAAATTGTAGGCCAGTAATAGCCTATTTGTAAAACCTTGTGATCAGTCCTACGATCTGCAAAATGTCTTCCACACGACCCGTCGTGGCATGCTTTCAGAATATCAAATATTTCGTCCTCTCGGACACATCTCCTGATGTGTATATCTGATCCTGTATGAAACAGGTAACCCCCAATCCAAGAGAATCGGGTACTACGTTGTACTATCTGTTTTCATTCATTGGGCAGTAGATGCTTAGGTAATTTACCTATTGCTAAATAATTTGCAATATCAGCATACCATGGGGTTCTAGCAGTAATGACGAACAAATGCTCATCTAGGAAGTGATCTTTCACTACTGCTACATTTGTTGGTTTTGGCATTCGTGACAAGAAATCAGCTACAAGATTCTCTTTTCCAGGTCGATCTTTTATTGTGTTATCGAATTCCTGCAATAAAATCAACCATCTATGTTACTCTACCATTTGTAATAGGTTTATTTGCTAAAAATTTTATGGCTGAGTGCTTTGTATATAAAACTACAAGATACTGAGTTATATAATGTCTAAATTTATTTATAGCATGTATCACAGCTAAAAATTCTTTCTCAGTCACAGTATAGTTTAATTCAGCAGGAGATATATTTTTGCTAATATAATAGATTTCATATGGTTTCTTATCCTCTTCCTGCCCAAGAACTGCTCCAATAGTTGTGTTTGAGGCATCAGATGAAATTTGAAATGGAAAATACCAATTTGGGCCCCTTAGCACTGGGGTTGTTGATAGAAGCTTTTTGAGATCCTAAAAAGCATGGTCACATTCATCTGTCCAGTTAAAATCAACATTCCCTGTTAGTGCATATAAAGGTGCAGCTACTTGAGAATAATGTTCTATAAATCTTCTATAATAACCAGAAAATCCGAGAAAGCTATGTACCTCTGTTTGTGTGGTAGTAGGTATTAACAAAATTATCTGAATTTTAGTTGGATCTACCTGAATTCCAGCTGCTGAGATATAATGACCTAAGATGAGTCCCTCGGTCATCATCATGTGACACTTTTCATGGCTTAAATAAAGCCTAGTGTTAATACATCTTTACAACAAATTTTCCAAGGTTTCTAATGCTGGCTCAAAATCATCTCCGTAAGGTGTGAAGTCATCCATGTATACTTCGAGCCCTTCATTTATTAAATCTGAAAAGATGCTAAGAATGGCCCTCTGAAATGTAGCAGGGGCATTGCATAGGCCAAAGGGTAACACTCGATAGGAAAATGTCCCCCAAGGGCAGGTAAAAGTGGTTTTGTTTTGGTCTTCAGGGGCAATCTAAATTTGATTGTATCCACTAAAGCCATCTACGAAAGAAAAGAATTTCTTTCCTGCTAATGTATCTAGTACTTGGTCAATGAAGGGAAGGGGAAAGTGGTCTTTCTAGGTTGCTTTGTTTAGTTCTCGGTAGTCAATACATATCCTCCACTTTCCATTCTCCTTTGGCACTACTACTAATGGAGAGACCCACTTGCTATCAAATATTGGGTAAATAAAATTGAAATCCAACAACTTTTGTAATTTAGCTTTCATAATATCTTTAAGATGAGGGTTTAATCTTCGTTAGGGTTGGCGAATGGGTCTGGCATATTTTTCTATATAGATGTGGTGCATACATAACTGGGGGTCAATTCCCTTCATGTTTGGATAATCCCATGCAAAGGCTCCCTTATATTTTTGTAGTAATTGTACCATCCTCTTTTCTTGTTCAACAGTTAGATTTTTGTTAATGTTTAAGGTTTTTCCTGGTTCAATTTCTACAATTTTGCTATTGTAAAGAGAAGTGGTGGGTATTGATTAATCATGAATGTCTTTCAGGGGATCTTCTTCTTCTTGATTATCAAATGCTACCTTGATCATGTGACATTAAAAATGGGATCTGATTTTTCGTTTATTGATGAAACTGTTAATAATGTCATCCTCTGTTTGGTCTTTAAAGTCGAGGGAATCTTCTATGGTTAGTGGTGATCTAATATTTTCCATGAGATATGATACAGGTTGTTTCCTTGTTTTTATTATCGATAGGCTTGGTTGGGCTAGGGGATATAAAGCTAAATTCTTGACATAGTTTCCCCTTGTTATAGTCATGTTTCCATGTCGGCAGCCAATGTAAGCATCAATAGTTGCCAACCAAGATCTACCTAGGATCAAAGGGTGTCCATCTAGCCAGTTTTTGGGGTTGATAATCAAGAAGTCAGTAGGGTACTCCCAGGAATCTACTGATACTATTACATCATGTAATGTACCTTCTGGTTTGACTACCAATCGGTCAGCCAATTCTAATAAGGCTGTTTTTGGATCTAATGATGTAATGCCAAGTTTTTGACAAGTGGTGGTTGTTAGGATGTTAATTGCAGTTCCCAAATCAACTGAGGCATTTGGAAATGATTTCCCTTTGATTTGTACCATCACTATAGGATTTCCTGGGTCCTCATACTTTATAAGTGTTTCCATTCCTAATAATAAATCATATAGAGTGCCGACTACTTGGACAGTTGGGTTAGTTGTTGTTCTCCTCTTGGGCTTCCTTATACATAGTTCTTTGATGGTTTTTGCATAAATAGGGATGTCTTGGATAACTTGGAGGAGAGGGATTTTTATACACAAATTTTTTAACTCTCCCAAAAGATCAAAATCAGGATATTCTATTGGGCGAGGTATGATTAATCATTCTGGGAACGGTGGATAAGAGGTGGTTGCTTGTTCCTGAGTTTGTTGTTTAACCACATTCTCCTTGTGCACTGTTTGTTCTACAGGTAACGGGTATTCAACTTGAACATTTTTGTCTCCCTCTATTTCTACTATGCGCCCAGATCTTAGTTGAAGGTCATTACACTCCCTTAGTTCAGTTTCTAGTTCTAATGGTTCCATTATTTGAACATAATGAACTGGCCTATTATTGGGGTTTGCGTTGGGTTGGGCCGGGAGTTGTGGTCTTAAGTTGGTCTAGGGATTAATGTGGCAATGTATAGGGGGCTGGCAATGTAGGTTAAGGGAGAGGGATTGTTCCAGCTGGCTAATTTGTAGGTCTTTTCCAGTTTGTATGCCAGGTCTGACTCTACGAGCTGGAGGGGGACCATTGTGTTGGATAAGCATTATTTTGAAAAAATGGTGGATAGTAAGTAAAGTTTGGCCAATTGGTTTGATTTTTTTGATTTGGCCCTAATGATGTAGGGAATGGCTGTTGTGACAAATTGGGGAAAGGTGGCTAATTTTGCCACATTCTATTATATTGCTGAGCATTATACTGAGGAAACTGAAAAGAAGAGGATGGATCAATTGGCATACCTATTTATCGTGGCTGCCATTGTCGGCACTGATTGAGTAGGCATACCAATTCTGATTCTTCTTCCACCTCCTTGTAAACTGCTTTCAATTCAGGGAGCGAGGGGCAACCTTCTGTGGAGCGATCTTTTGTGCAGATAGCATAGAATTTGACTATATCCAATGGGCACTCTTGATGGTTGTGTTTCTTTCTGCATTTAGGGAAAAATATTTCCATATTTTTCTATGCTTCTGCTTGCTTTTGTTTGGCTTGCATAATTTCGAATTGCGTTGTCAGAGTCCCTAGAATATCCATTTTAAAATCTTCTAATAGATTTCCAATTTCTACGCGGGCATACTTTCACTAGAGATCTTACTATCTCTTGTGATCATATCACGTTCTTCTGACTTTAACCTTGTGCTGCCTCTCGAAATCCTGATACATAAATCAATAATGTCAACAAAATTTTCATGATATACATCACCTTTTCCCATAATGTTTAATGTTTCAACCCATTGTTCCTTCATCCCTTTAAGTAATGTAGTTTTCAACACATTATAAGGTAAGCATAAGGTGATCTCTGGAGGTTGTATTGAAAGCGTTCTACATATTCCTCAAGTGTTTCATTAGGTTTTTTTGTCATCTAAAATATTTCGTCTTTTAATTCCCTGGACCTACAATAATCCTGATATTTCTTTAGAAACACAGCTTTCATATGATCCCAATCATTTATAACACCTACACCTAACCCCATAAACCATCGTAAAGCTGGAGGGAGGCCCCCAAGATCTAAGAAAATTGAAATGGATCTGACAAGATCTGCAAAATTAGAATGCTGGAAAAAAAAGAGAGAACACAAATTAACTAAAACCACAAAGAAACTTTTTTTTATTAAAACAGAGAATAACTGTAGAAGCTACATTGTGGTAGACAATCTGTCCTTTTACAAAGTGAGGCTTGTTATTTATAGCCTTTTTTGAGATACAATACCATGGGCCAATACCATGGGTAGATACCACTTATAATACCATGGGTAAATCCCATGTGTGGATGAATACCATGGGTGGATACATACCATGGGTCACTTATAATACCATTGCTGAATAAATATCATGGGTGGATAAATACCATGGGTCGATGCCATTTAATATACCATCGGTGGATGGATAACATGGGTAGATGAATACCATGGGTTGATGCCATTTTACATTCAGATCATTCCTCCCTCCTTAAGAAGCAATGGTCCCCATTGCGTGAAGTTCCCTCCTGAGAAGCCTTTGTTGAATATGAAAAGCCACTGAAGATAAAGGTTTTGTGTAGTTAACCCATAACCGTGATGAACGAAGATCCGAGGATAGAGATACCCTGTAATGCTTGTGACCAACTGTGATATTGATAGTGTGCGGACTAACAAATGGACTTCGATGAAGTGTGGGTTTGTGGATGAACCAAAACCATGAAAAACGAAGATCTGAGAATAGAGATACCCTGTAATTCTTGTGACCAACTGTGTGACTAACAGTGTGCGGCCTAGCAAATGGACTTCGATGAAAATGATTTTTTGTGGTTGACCCATAACCGTGATGCTAATTGTTGATGAAGTAGCAGGTGCCTACATAGCTTGGGGTGGGAGGGAACGTCTCCAAATAACCCAAGCCAAATGCTGCTATGCTGAAACTAATGAATGTGTGTTACAGGTCAAAATACCTCCTCATCAGCTTAGAGGGGAAGACAAATATGGAAGAAGTACAAAGACCTAAATTAAACCTATTTCTGCCAAGGTAACACCTATATAGAACAGAACAAGAGCGTTATAACGCATGAAATCAGTACATTGGCCGCATTAGTGGCTAGGGAAATGCTCTGTTTACACTGGAGGAGAGCGTTACCCGTGTTTTAAGTTTGAATTGGGAAAAGAGCATGGAGAATGATTTGAATCTCTGACTTTCCCTCACAAAGGAGTAAGTTCACAAAGGAAACTGCAGAAACACCAGTTCATTATTGGTCATTGCCATAGGAGACTGAACTCCAAAAGAGGCAAAAGCATAGAGATCAAAGAAACATCTAAGCTTTTTCCATTCCAAACTAGTGGAAAGAGAAGGGCAACAATGGCCTTCTCCCTCTCCTATAAGAAGAAGCTGAAGGCTCTTAATTGAAGGTCGAAGGATTGCTCAAGGTTCTTGTATACTTGTGGAATAGAGAATAGTGTGACATTGTGAAGGCCAAGAGTCAAAGAGGCTCCTAGAGAGTTTGTTGACTTGGACTTCTTCACTTGAGAGAGAAGAGAGATTGGGAGACTGAGGAGGGCTTGGTACAACCGATGGTTGTAATCCTCCTTCTTTCAAAATCAATAGAACTGTGTTCGTTTTTTCCATTCAATGCTTAATATTGTCATTATTGTTTGAACATTTACATAGTATGATATGAATGTCTTAGATGTGTATAATCTAGATGTTTATTGTATATTGATTTAATTGATAGAATAATTTTTATATTAGAAATTACGCGGGTGCTTTGACTGATTGCAGGACTCGGATTTGGAGTCGGTGAAGAAGAACTCTTGCTTCGCTGCGCAGCGCTCTCCAAGGGATTCCAAGACTGTCAAAGAGGTAATTCTCTATTGTATTCCTTCAAGTTATTTCAAGCTAATATGAACATGCTCATGCCATCTTTGTGAACATCATAGCTAATCTTACTGTCTGCCTCGGGCACCAGAAAGCCCTGAGAGGGATATTCGAAAACCAACCACCCAAGCAGTTTACCCTATAGCAGAATTGGTGACTCCGCTGGGGATTTTCCCCCATAGTTTCCGGACTATTTATTCCTTCCTTTCTTCTCTTCTTCTCTGTTCAAAGATCCTTCCGACCATTTTTTGATGCCCAGTAGACATACCAAACGCTTGCAGAGTTCAATCCTGTTCCTGTCTGGCCAAATGAAGAGCTTTTCCCTGGTTAACGCGACCTATGCAGGCTATCCAGTGCATTATAACACTGTATTTTCTCACAGACAAAGCGTTACTTAGCCAAAAACCTTGTTGTTCACTGCTGTGACTGTGTTTTAGCTGTAGAGTTTTTTGGCCATCAGTACCTTTCACCGACTGAATCCCTGTGCTTGTCTGCTAAACTGGCATTGTTATTTGTTTCTCTTATTTAGTTAGTGTGCAAAACATTTACTTTTTAAAAGAGAATTTTTTTTTTTATTATTTTTCTGCATCTAGCTGAGTTTATTCTGAAAGTTTTAGTTCACAGACTGTTAAAAGAGGTAGATAGAAGTATGAATCTTTAAAAGTTGAGCTGTGTTATTTACATGTTGGTGCATGGATGATTGAAAAAGAAACCTCTCCCCGTAGAAACACTCTTCATTGAATTTAATATTTAGAGCATGTTTTGCATGGTTTCTTGAGTCAGAGTCTCACTATACTTCATACGTCCATTCCCCCTCCGCAAGACTAATAACAAAGTACACTAAAAATAAAGCGATACTAAAATAAATCTAATTACTCTTTTTTGAGCTCACACAAACAGTAGTTCAGGCTAGGATCTTGGGTTAGGAAAGTGAGAAAACTACCCAAGATCTCAAAACTTGAAAAATAGAGTCATTAACGAGTGAAATCCTGCTGCACTCATATTATCGGGACCGTTACTTTATTGGAGCTCAGCGCGAGACAACACTTGGGTGCACTAGAAGGTAGCCCGCCTTCGACTGCATCCTGTGGGTGTGTTATATATTGGGGTTCCCTTCGGGGATGTCGAAACTAGATCGGGGATCTAGGTATTCTGCCCATATAGCACACTGTCCTTGACCGTGGACCCCCCTGATGATGTCTATGATTTGAGGTATCCTTAGTGGCCATACTTTTAGGGACTTACACAAGGTGACTGGGACAGGCTGTCCTAGTACTTGAAACAGACGGACCCACTTTGTCTTCGGTCTTTAGGAGGGTACTCATCTTCACGAGAGTGCTTACACCTATCGTCTGAGGTTCGGGCGAAGCTCTAGAGTGACCGTAACTGTACTTTCGACCAACCCTCTCTGTATACTATTGTGATACTCCATTTCATCACTAGTGAACGGTAGTACTCAGACAGGGAAACCTATTCTGGCTGCTTGCTGATTGATTTTAGAAAGTCCTTTTTCTTTTTGTTAGGTGTGTGGTTACTGTCATTTGAGACTTCATAATAGATCATAATTTAATAAAATTTGTTAAAATTAAACCGGTCACCGTGGCGTCCCCTGACCCACGCCGTCTGTCTCGACGACAGCAAGGTCTACCTCCTCTCAACCTTGAGGAAGAATTGAACCTTGGTCAACCCGGGCCTTCTACGGAAGAGCAGTCTCCTCTGACTAATCTCGATTATCACATAGACCCTTATCAGCCGGAACTCCTGGAGGACCCTTTCACTGAAGGCGTTGTACCTAATTACAATCATTCGCTCACTGATCCGTTAGGGCCTATGATAATCCAAATTACACCACGCTGAGATATGTCTGTGGCAACACCAACATCTATTTCTCCACCGACATTCACAGGGTCGATACCAATGGCTACCATTCCTGGTTCGCCACCATCCTCCCCGCCGGTGGTTAGTTCTATGCCATTACTGGGTAAACCCAGTAGTCAACATATACCTACCCCCAATCCTATGGTGAACACAACTGTCAGTAGTTTACCGAACCCTTCGGCATCTACTCCTACCGTGACCACGTTGGGGACCACGGTAGCTCCTCCCATGAGCATGACTACTTCGGTGCCCTTTAGCAACCCTTTCGGCTGGAACCCTCTGTTGAGTTTAAACCCCCTGGCCACTATACCAGGGGGCAGTGTTATCAGTACGCAGGTAGCAGGGAATATTTCTCTTCCTATGCAATCCTTAGGACAAATGGGACAACCCATTGTAAACACTATCCCCTTAAGTGGTTCAAACATAGGTGTATGATCTATACCGTTGCCAAATTATGCAAGTACTAGTATGCCTCCGGGAAACTCTATTGCATCCATTTGGACTAACCAACCCCAACCTCCTTCTGGAGTGGGAGGGCACTTTTATGCTGGGGGCAACCAACCGTTTGCCCCTCAATACACTATGCCCTATGGACAGCAACCGTATGTTCCTACTCCTCCACCTATGGGAGGTTTTTATCAAAGTCCCACTTACCCATCTGGTAACATGTGGACGGGAGGACCCTATGGTCCAAGTAATCAGCCCATACTGCCTTGGTTAGACTCAGGGGCAAATCCACAATTTCCTTTCTTGGCAGCTTTGGACATACCCGACATCCATAAGCTGACGAACGACCCCATCAACCACAACCCGCTTTGGCCTCCAATACCACATAAGATTCCTTCTGATATCCCGAATTTCGACAGGAAACATGGGGACGACCCAGCCGCACACATCACTACCTTCCATTTATGGTCCATATCCAATTCCATGGTAGATGATAGTGTCCGATTTCGACTGTTTCCCCACAACCTTACAGGCAATGCCGCCAAGTGGTACATTGAATTGCCACGTGCCACCACCAATACGTTTGGCGCTTTAGCGACGGAGTTCTTAAAGAACTTCCAACTGCCAATTAGAGTGGAAATCAGAACAGAATTTTTAACATCGCTGCGAAAAGACACCGCCACCCACATCTCTGACCATATTCATGAATGGAGACGTAGGAGGAGGCTCGTCAAAGCGCCAATACCAGACCATCTCTTGGCCAATTGGTTTTGCAAGTCTCTTTTACCCCACATCTCTAAAGACATTGGCCTTTCTGGTGCGGTCACAGAAGATCAATGTATTTGTCATGCCCAACACCTGGATTTAATCTATTCACAATCCGGCACGCTTTACGATCTGCTCCCCCATGCCCCTGGTAACCCAAACCCTCCGGCTACTCAGAAAATTGGAGCTCATGCCGATGGTCTCGTTGGCACGATCTCTGGTGTAGCCACCAATCAGTCTCGGGGGAAAACCTCCCATCCATCCTCGGCTGCCACCCCCCCCATCAAACGACTCCTCTTCCTCCTGCGGAGATAAATTCGGTGCAAATATCACAAAAACCTAACTGGAAAAATAAGAAGAACAAGAAGAAAACGTCTTCTTCGGAAGAGCAATCGGATAATCAGAATAACCCTAATCAGAAAAATGTTGCCAGAAATGATAGAGGAAAGGATAAACCCATTAAATTTCCTTGCAAAATCTGTGCGAAGGATCACTTGACATACAAATGTCCTCGGCTACAGGAATGCACCGATTTTATTGCTAACAAGGATTCTGGGTGAACACCTGTCGTTCTTCACAATCCTTTCCCCAAGCAACCGCAGCAACATCGACACATGGTTGACAATCTACCACAACCCCATCAACGGGACAATGGTGGTTCGTATCCTTCCGGCGAAGGACCATCTGCCATTTATGGCATTGAGAGTGTTGACCTTCAAACTCGTGCCAAGCTTTATGGAAATCCTACCATAGATGCTCAGGAACCTGGAACTAGTTCCAATCCGCCGCCGCCCAACGATTTACATATCGAAAGGCCTACTGTTGAACCTGTAATTCCTCCCCCCAAAGGGACACTTCGACGCACGACTCATAACACCTCTGCACGTGCAACCCAAAACTACAATATTGTAGAATATTTGGCGCAGGCACCGTCAGCTATGTCTGCACTTGAAGTATTACAAACCTGTCCAGCACAAAGGAAAGCCTTGCTTTCGGCCATTGGAAGAATAGACCCCCAGGATTCCATGCTAGCAATATTTGATATGGAAAAGGCTAAGCCTCGCCTCTCACATCAACTCACATTCCAGGTGTAGGTTGTGTCGAAAGGGAGACCAATCCATCGCACTGTCATAGACGAAGGTGCTTCGACCTGCGTTATGTCACAAGCTTGCTGGCTCAATTTAGGTTCTCCTACTCTAACCCGCCATCGAATTCCTCGGCACCACGATGGCCACTTCTGCCAGATGCCTTGCTAGCTTTCCCATCACTCTGAGTGGGAAAACGGTAAACGTGGACGATGAAGTTGTAGAGCGTCATCTCGACTATATTCTATTGCTCAGTCGCAGTTGGTCTTATTCTATGACCGCCATTGTGTCTTCGGTCTTCCGACTCATCCTATTTCCATTGGATGGGAAAATAGTCACGGTCGACGGTACCATCATCACCCACAGTTATGCCACTTTACCAAGTAGCAACATGCCCCCTAATAGGAGGTGTCCACGACTCTTACGTCGATGTCGGTACCCGATCTTTTGAAGGCATCACCTCTTTAGGTTGTTTTCCTCTACCGCCGCCGCTTGGCTCCAAACACGGTTGCAATGATATCCACACTTTTGGTGGCTCTGTCGACCCATGGATCATCTGACACCTTGAGATATTGATTCTTATGGAGATCGAGATGCCGCTTTCGCCGGTCGAGTTGGCTTACCAAGCCATCCCAAGCACGTACGAACCCTCCAGCAGCAGTATGTTTCGACCATGGGTACAAACCTCTCTCCCATCACGGGTTCTCTCTAAGGTTCTCCTCAATAGTACGACACTACGACCGAAGCTGTCGAAGATCATGTCATTGTAAGAACGACCTTGAGGAGGTTTCACCATCGCACTTCGACGATTGATTCGGAGGCGATAAAAGCGAAATCCCGTCTTTTGACCAACCTGAGATAGTTCCCTCCTCTTATACGACTTTCCACACTATCGATTCAGAAGGGAACATAGGTAATCTTTCCAAGACGCTACTCATTGATATCTCGGTCAAGACAGGCATCATGGAAAATATTCCGTACTACTTTTCAAATATCACACCTTTCCAACTTGCTTTCGGCCTGGAAGCGGTACTTCCAATCGAGTGCGAAATCCCATCACTCAAACTTGCCGTTGAACTCTTGCCTGGCACTACCGCCACAGAAGAGCGCTTGCTCTCGCTCGATCATTTGGAAGAAACTCGTCGAGATGCTACACTAGCACTCGAAGCTCACCAGTGCCGAGTTAAATCTCAATACGACAAATCTGTCAAGCCTCGTTCTTTCTAAGAGGGCGACCTCGTTCTACTATATGATCAAAAGCATGACCTCTTAGGGGCAGGAACACTCCAACCATTGTGGCTCGGTCCTTACATCGTTATTAAAGCCCTCTCAAAAGGAGCTTATGAACTCCAGGACTGTAATGGAATTCCACTCGAGGAGCCCCGCAACGGGCTCTATCTGAAGAAGTATTTTGCCTAGTTTTGCACTAGGCATATGCTTTTTAATTTTATGTATATAAGTTTTGCCTATTTTATTTTGATGCTTCTGGATTATTTTTTGGTTTAAGGTTTTTTTGTCATGTAATCTTTTTCTTTCGTACAGATGTCATCACATTCGTTATCATACGTCGAATATGCAGACGGTGCTAGTCATCACACTAGATGCATTGCTTCAGCTGCTTGGGTTCTCTATACTCCTGAGTCGGACCTTCTTGGTTCCGGGGGAATCTTCCTGGGTAACGCGACCAATAATGTTGCCGAGTACATGTCAGTGATCCAACTCCTCATGGAAGTGGCATCTCGTGACATCTCCGATTCAGTGGTCAGTTTAGATTCCCAACTCATCATTATGCAGTTAAACAATCATTACCGTGTCTGCCACCCTGTGTTGCTACGTTATTTTTTACGAGTGCGACTTTTAGAGCATCAATTTCAAACAATCACATTTGAACACGTTCCTAGAGAATTTAATGCATTAGCCAATTCTTTGGCAAATTATGTGTTAGATTGGCATTTATCGCATTTATTATAAAAGATTTACTCATGAGTACATATATTTTTATCACATCAAAAAATACATAAAAAATTTAAAAACACAAATCACAATATATGTACGAATCCTGGAGTACGTATCCGATACATAGTATTCGGGATTCGAGGGATCTCCCAAAACTTCGGGTGTTTCTACAAAAATTTGGCTACACTAAGCCACGCTGCGATACTAATACATCTACTCCACCCGACTAGCTTGATGCTCATAATAGCATACAATTGCTCTAGCTATCCTCCTCGGATGATATCGGTATCTCTCGGTCCACCTATAATTTTGCCGCTACGGATAGTAGGAACCTCCCGCAAGACCGGTGGTATACCTAGGACACCCTCGAGGTTCCTAGAGAGTTCATGTAAAATTTGGGTATCATCATCGTCACCGAAAGCTTCGCATCCTCTCTTGGTTTGCCAACCGAAGTAGGCGCAATCCTCGCTGTTGCATAGCGAGGGGCCCCAGCTGAATGGACGGTGCCACCGTACGTATCGACGAGAAAAAGCTTCATGTAAAAACTAAATTTTCACCCCTTTTTTAACAATTTTTTTTTTTTTTTTTTACATAAACATTCAAAATCTAAAAACACAAAAAACTTCTTTGAAAAAACACTGATCATTTTTTTTTTTTTTTTAACATCGGGCCCCCACTGGGTGCCAGGGGGCAGGACTAACTCGGGATCACCTATGAAGTTCATCCATGCATAGGGATAATCCTCAATCATGATGATCTGAGGGTCCAGCCAATCAAAAAACCCCTCATCAAAACAATGACGGACGGGACCCTCTCCAGTCCATGGAAGAAAAGTGGCCCACCGAGCCTGCCTCGGCTCGCATGGACCCAGTGGCGCTGTAGGGATCCTAGGCCTCATCAGTGGTATCTGCTCCAGTATGAAATAAACAATCAGTGTACCGTACCCAAACTCCCTTTGAGTACGGTTCTTGCATGCAGTAAGCTCTGCTCGGACGGACACGGGTCACACAGGTCGAAAACACAGGCATGCAATCAGGGGCTAGGAGCATCGGGCCTTGGTCGCCACATGTGACTCTTGGCACCTTCCAAGCGAAAAATCATCCATAGTATAGACCGCGAGGGTCTCGGATTCACACAATGTGATAGTGTCCAGGACCTCCATGACACGGGTGCCACGTGTACGGTGAACATGGATCGGAATCGATGGATGAACGAACCGCCAGCTCTTGACCACGTCGGAGTGGGCCTGCACGACATGATAAACTGGTCAAAAAGTACACATCATCCTTTTCGATGGCGAGCTCATTGCCCCCAATCTGAAAGACATGATGCCGTTCGTCCCACTACTGGATCAGCCACCTCAGGAGGTCCTCTTGACCCCTCATCAGTTCTAAACGGGCATACTTGAGCAATCCACACCTCCAGAGAGCCATTAAGCTTGCTGCATCCGTCACCATCTCTCGTTCTTCCCGCTCATGCTCTCTCTCTTGCCAGATACTCATGATTAACAGCTGAACACCTGCAAATACAACATTTTCAACTGATTAAAACTTGCATGGACCACTTCAAAATGGAAAAATTGAGTTGTTAGAAAGCACGGTGCGCCTAACGCGGGCTCTAGTACAAAACAGAGTGTTCTAACGCGGAACCCCTTCATGGGTTGTGCGTTTAACGCGGCTATTGTACTCCTGACCCGCGTTAGGCGCAAATATTTTTCTAGGGCCTCAAAATTTCCTAATTTTGAACCATAAAAAACTAACAAATCGACAATTAAATGATAACAGGAGGTTCTAGCTCTTACCTGGATCTCGCGGAATAGAAAACTGTTGCCCGGATTCACCGTAATCGTCAGTTGAAATTTTCACCCCTTTTCCACTCCAGAGCTTCTTCACAGCACTCAAAACAGTGAAAATAAAGTCTTCTGACCTTCTTATAGCAAATTATGGGGCATGAATCTCTTAAGTCAGTCGGCAAAGTCATGATTTCTTCCTGTACACATGTCGCAACTCTCGAGATTTGGTACTGATGTTCTAATAAGGGTTCAAGATTTATGAGCAAACATACTCATGTTTTATCGAGCATTATTTTTACGGTATTTTTCTTGCTCGTTAATCCAAAAAACCTCGAGTTCTCTTCTTCGGACTCATTAAACTTATACGAAGTTGATTCCGAGCGTTCTTTCTATGGTATTTTTCTTGCTCGTTAATCTAAAAAACCTAGAGTTCTCTTCTTCAGACTCGTTAAAACTGATATGAAGAAGCACTGAGCTTTCTTTTTAGGGACCTTTTTCTAACTCATGAAACTGAAAAAACCCCAAGTTGCCTTTGTCAGGCTCGTTAAACTACCACGACAGAGAGTAAGGAGCCATTCTTTTCCTCTTTTTCAAAGCTCTTTAAACCGAAAAAGTAACCGAGTTTTCTTCGCGTGACTCATTAAAATTTCACGGAGAGCACCGAGTTTTTCTTTGTTGGACTCATTAAAATTTCACAAAGAGTACTAAGTTTACTTCGTCTCCCCGTACTCATAACAAAATGAGGTAGACGTCCATCGAACATAGATTTCTCACTTTTCCGGCTTCGATGGACTAACTCAGGGAAAATGAACTGTTTCGGGCTTACTATTCTCCCTTTGTCATGCTTGGTTATCAAAACATGACAAAGGTACCCCATGGAGTTGTCTTTTACGACATTTTTCAGACTCTCTAAACATGAAAAATTCACCGAGTTTACTCGTCTGGACTCGTTAAACGTAATTAGATGGGGCACGAAGTTGTCTTTTACGATATTTTTCAGACTCTCTAAATATGAAAAATTCACTGAGTTTACTCGTCTGGACTCGTTAAAAATCTGGCCCGGATGGGCGCGGTTGTCTTTCACGACATTTCAGACTCTTTAAACATGAAAAAATTGGGTTTCACCTAGTACGGAATGAATTAAACTTAATCGGATGAGAAAATTTTGGAAGCAATGAATACTACCTCGCCATTAATCAAAAAGGTCGATTTGGCGACCAAAATTCTTGAACATGGCACTTCTCCCCAGAAAAATCTTTCGCGATTGACGAACCCCTACCATCTATAGTGTTAGCCTTCATTCCCGGTGTCCATATAGGTAAAATCCTAACACGGTGATCTTTGGTGTTCATCAAGCTTCAGCTTCCTAGTACCCTGCTAGAGTGCCTTCTATTGTTCAAGAAGATCTCGCTATCTACTGCTCCTGTTATCAACCAAACTGCTCATTATGCCAGAAATTATTTGTCGTCCGACGTTCCCATTTACTCTTCATTATCTCAATCATAAACAAAATCAGTTGGTTTCCGTTTTGTGTTGACTGATGTAGGACGCCTCAGTGCCTACCTTTCAACATATCACTTCCTATCGACTTCAACATCTTATCTAGGAAGTTGATCCAGAAACCCATCAGTACCCGGATACTTGCAGACATCAGTGGCAGGTAGTCTTGTGTTTGATCAAGGGTCTTCATCATTGGCTCTTGGTCGAATGATTCTACGAGTGTTCGACTTCAACTCCTTTTATTCTAATTAGACGATTTCTCACATGTTCGACGACAACTCCTTCATTCACATGTTGAGAAATATGCAGTTTAAGTGAATCGGTGGTCAAGACCTTGGGGCAAAGGCTACACCATTAAAGTTGTGTCCCCTTCCCTAAGCTGCGATATTGTTTATGGAGACAACTTCTTGAGCCTGATCCTGTTATGACAGACACTTCCACATTGTGCCTATTGGTGGACAGATTATTCATATCTCTATTCTAGAGAAATCATGTTGTTTAAGCTACTGAGCATGGGACATGGCCGACTCTAGGCAAATACTATATTTTCTAACATATGTTGTTGTTTTAGGTTTTCCTCAGTCTTTCAATCTCTCTATCTCTACAAATTATAAAGTATTTCGGCCATCGTCTTCGTCTCTGACCTCACACTTTAGGGGGCATCTATTACAGGTCAAAATACCTCCTCATCAGCTCAGAGGGGAAGACAAATATGGAAGAAGTACAAAGACCTAAATTAAACCTATTTCTGCCAAGGTAACGCCTATATAGAATAGAACAAGAGGGTTATAACGCAGGAAATCAGTACATTTGCCACGTTAGTGGCTAGGGCAACGCTCTATTTACACTGGAGGAGAGCATTACCCGTGTTTTAAGTTTGAATTGGGAA
Organism: Pinus albicaulis; assembly: GCA_034641835.2. Taxonomy (NCBI): domain Eukaryota; kingdom Viridiplantae; phylum Streptophyta; class Pinopsida; order Pinales; family Pinaceae; genus Pinus; species Pinus albicaulis. Next base: position 424,912,105 of record CM076569.1, on the reverse strand, counting down.
AATAGCGCGGAGAATGATTTGAATCTCCGAATTTCTCTCACAAAGGAGTCAGTTCACAAAGGAAACTGCAGAAACACCAGTTCATTATTGGTCATTTCCATAGAAGACTGAACTCCAAAAGAGGCAAAAGCATAGAGATCAAAGAAACATCTAAGCTTTTTCCATTCCAAACTAGTGGAAAGAGAAGGGCAACAATGGCCTTCTCCCTCTCCTATAAGAAGGAGATGAAGGCTCTTAATTGAAGGTCAAAGGATTGCTCAAGGTTCTTGTATACTTGTGGAATAGAGAATAGTGTGACATTGTGAAGGCCAAGAGTCAAAGAGGCTCCTAGAGAGCTTGTTGACTTGGACTTCTTCACTTGAGAGAGAAGAGAGATTGGGAGATTGAGGAGGGCTTGGTACAACCGATGGTTGTAATCCTCCTTCTTTCAAAATCAATAGAATTGTGTTCGTTTTGTCCATTCAATGCTTAATATTGTCATTATTGTTTGAACATTTACATAGTATGATATGAATGGCTCAGATGTGTATAATCTAGATGTTTATTGTATATTGATTTAATTGATAGGATACTTGTTATATCAGAAATTACGCGGGTGCTTTGACTGATTGCAGGACTCAGATTTGGAGCCGGTGAAGAAGGACTCTTGCTTCGCTGCGCAGTGCTCTCCAAGGGACTCCAAGACTGTCAAAGAGGTAATTCTCTATTGTATTCCTTCAAGTTATTTCAAGCTAATATGAACATGCTCATGCCGTCTTTGTGAACAACATAGCTAATCTTACTGTCTGCCTCGGGCACCGGAAAGCCCTGAGAGGGATATTCGAAAACCAACAACCCAAGCAGTTTACCCTATAGCAATGTGAAGCAGGTGCCTACTAAAGCGGGGTGGGAGGGCACGTCTCCAAAGGGAACCCGCTCCAAATGCTGCTCCAAATTTAAAATGAGCATAACTCGGTCAATATAACTCAAAATATTTATTATAGCCTATTTTTGGAAATGGAATGATCATTCTACATCTTCTCATGTGTTTTAAATCTTTATCTAGAGACTCTAGACTCTGAAATTTGTGCTGGAACTGTCTCGCCGTCACAAAAATTCTGAAAAAATAGTTGATTTTAAATCAACGATAACTCTCACATCCAGACTCCGATTCAGCCAATTTTTTTTTGAACTTGGGTGATTCTTCAGGAGGAGCTCAAATATATATCCATTCTTCTAAAATTTTGCACTGAAAATTTTGAAAAATGACAAGAGAGCTGCCGTCCATGAATTGTCGTCAAAAAAATTGCCTCAACATTGCTGATTTTGAATCAGCGATATCTCCCTCATCCGAACTCCAATTTGGCCGATTGTTTTTTCGAATTTGAGTATTTTTTTGCAAGGAATCTAGATATGGTATTTTTTTTGTAAATTTTTTCACCAAAATTTTCAGATCTGATCTGAAAAATCGCCGCCCAAAAAAATTCATGGATTTTGCTGAAGATTGCTGCAAAACATTGAAATTGAAATTTTTTCAAACCCTTATTCCCATGGAGGCGTAACTTGAATCTGATACCACTGATATGGATCTTGGATGGAGGCCCCCAAGATCTAAGAAAATTGAAATGGATCTGACAAGATCTGCAAAATTAGAATGCCGGAAAAAAAGAAGAGAACACAAATTAACTAAAACCACAAAGAAACTTGTTTTATAAAACAGAGAATAACTGTAGAAGCTACATTGTGACTGACAATATGTCCTTTTACAAAGTGAGGCTTGTTATTTATAGCCCTTATTGAGATACAATACCATAGCTGGATACCATGGGCTAATACCATGGGTAGATACCACTTACAATACCATGGGAAAATCCCATGTGTGGATGAATACCATGGGTGGATACATACCATGGGTCACTTATAATACCATGGGTGAATAAATATCATGGGTGGATGAATACCATGGGTCGATGCCATTTACAATACCATGGGTAAATTCCATGGGTGGATGGATAACATGGGTAGATGAATACCATTGGTTGATGCCATTTTCCATTCAGATCATCCTTTTAATGTGGAAGGAAATAATTTTAATTTTTGGGGATCGCTGGTATAGTCATACCCCCTGCATAATACATCGAATTCAAACAGAAATGCATCTGGATCTTTCGATGTTAAGCCATGGAATGTAGGAATATGCTGAAGAGGAATGGCCTTCATAGGTGCATTAACTGCAGTGTCCACAATGGGATATTGCAGTGTAGAAGTTTGTTGAGGTGTTTGTTGGTTATGGTTTTGGGCCATTTGATTGAATATGTGCCAATATCCTTCTGGGATTTCAAGGGAATTCCTAGACTGACTAGAAGGAATAGGAATGACCTTGACAACACTCCCTTGATCTGGAATAATAAGTGTTCCTTGCTAGCCTGCTATCTGAGGAGATTCAAGTCCTTTAGGTTTGTTTTGAATGATGTTGACAACACTTCCCTTATCTGGGCTACTCACTATTTGGATTACTCCAAGAAGGGATTTTGGTTCTTCTGTTTCCCCTGTTTCTCCTCCTCCTTCACGGAGATTACTAGAGTTCCCTTCTTGTAAAGAAATTAGGCGAGAATTTTCAATTTCTTGGGAATCTTGTTCAATTTCTTCTGTTTGACTATGTACCTCAGCAAAGGCTACAGGTGGTGATTCTATGGCTTGAAGGGAAATAGTAGGCTATCTAGAAATAACTTTCCTAGGTCCTACTAATGGCTGAGATTCAGTTTTCTTAAGCATTTCATCAATGAAAGTTGTTCACCCAAGGGTCACTGGTCCCTTAGGTTTTTTGGGTTTAGGAGGAATTTTTTTCTGTTTAGCTTTTGTATTCATTAAAAAAGACAAGCATTCTTTCCTACCTAAAATTTTTACCCAATTCTGCTGTGAAGCGGGCCAATGAACAAGTATGTTTCTTGCTCAGTACGCAGGTTCTTACCTTCCATTTTTAATACCCAATTCTTCACTAGCAGAAAAAAATCAAATATGCATCACTCTCTGTAAATGGCTACACTCTCCCCGGCAACGACGCCAAAATGTTGAGGTATAAAAGGTGTCTTTTTAATGCCTATTTATCCTACATTAATTATCAATCCAGGAACGAATTTTTGTTTCAAGAGTGTACTCAGTCTGAGGCTGCAATTCAATCTAAGAGTAATGCTTTGCAATATGTAGTATAGTGTTGTAAATACAAGAGTAAACAGATGCTTGAAAAAGAAATCTAACTACAATGACATAAAATTAAATGATTGAAATTCAATCATTCATTCAACAAACATCAGTCAAGGATGCAATAATGACAACTCTTTCCTTTATAAACTGATGGAATTGAAATCAAACGGGAACAAGACAATCAATCTAAGAATGTAGGTAGCAATAACCAATATTCTTTACAGTTGATAATCCTGTCTTAAAGAAATTAAAAGGAAATAGAAATTGAACTAAAAACTGCTAATGAAAGTAAACTAAGTAAACTCTCAAAACCAAGCTCTTTGCAATCTGTAAACTAATTAATCTAAAATGAACAACAAACCTGGAATTGAACAACAATGTAAATGAACAACAAACTATAACTAATGGAATCAAATAGCAAATTCTATTAAACAACAAATCCTATCGGCAACAAACTCTCTTGATTAGCACTCTGAAATGAACAGCAATCAAACGAAACAAAAAATGGAACAACAACTGAAATAGAACATCAAATACTAAACATCATGGCTCTGTTAAAGTGTAACAAGATAAATTATACAGGAATGAAGATTCTTGTTAGAATGGAACAACGATGCAATTCATCAATGTAACACACTGATATTAATAAGCAATTAGACAGTAAACCAATTAACTTACAAACTATGACGAAAACAAATCCGAACTGTCACACAAGGATAAATGAAAAGTAATGATACAAACAGCAGGTCAATCCACCAGGGCTAGGCCCTTAACCACCAGTGAAATGCCGCTGGGTTTTACTCCAGAGTTAATAAATGGAACGACAACAAGATCTTGTATTAATCAGACATAAACAACATTTACAGCAGTCGCTCTCTGACCACGAGAGTTAACAAATTACAGAGTTACAAAAGGAGTGTTTAATCATAAATCATTTCGTCCCTCGATTTCTAAAGGCACTTCCTTTTATAACAATTCGATGGATAAGACAAGAAACAATGATTAGATTGAACAACGATCCTCAGGATCGAAAGATCCTGAGGGATTCGCTTCTTTTCTCTTTTTAGCTAGCGCTTGGTCTTCTTACGCTGTAGCCATGATGTTCCCTATCTTCCTTTATCTATACGTTATGATTTCCTTCTTATTGTCTGGATATAGTCCTTTTCTGGAGGAACAACGGTTACTTCGGTTTTAGCTCTACCTCTCAAATGATGGTTTACTTCATTTGTTTCCTGTTTTTAGAACAAAAGGCAATTTTTAGTCAATTTTCACAATAAACACGAGTCTTTGCAATTCTATCATAATCCTCCAATAAATCATCTTTCTAGAATAAAAAGAATTATGTTTAAAGGAAAAATATGAGAAAATACATGGGGAATCCATACCTTTTCCAATGCTCAAAAATGGTTATGGAAAGTCTCAGGCTATTCTGGGTAGTGGTCTAGAGGTTTGCCTGGAATTGTGGCTCATATCTTGAGACCGCACCCTATGAATTGGCAAAGTTAGGTCACAACTGCATGGAGGTAGTGTTGTGCATGTAGTTGGAGGCCACTAACAAAACCCAGGACTTGCCACATGTTCAGTTGAGAGTCTAGGTAATTGAAAAAGAGCCACAACTCAGGGTTTGGTCACTTGCGCTGGTCCTTTGGTCCCTGAGTGTCATGTAGCCATGAGGGATGTTGTGAGTTGTCAGTTTGTAGGCTCCAATTCCTTAACTGGAGCTTGGAGGTTGGGTGATGTCATAGTAACTCTTCATCTCATGTTTACCCTGGTGGGCCCATGAAATTGGGTAAATATGGGAGGGGGTGGTTATAGGTTGGTATCATAACTTCCAAGTTCAAACACTTGGATTGGATGGGCGAGGCGTGATTTTTATGCATGCATTTTAGTTTTTTATGTGTTTTATATGCGTGCATTGTGATGGTCACTATTGTGGTCTTGTGTTGTCTTGATGTTGATGTAGGAATGGTTGATATGTTGATTTAAGTATATATACATATGTTGTGCTAATCTGGATTCATTGTGCAGACAAGATAACCTCCCCTAAACTTAACTAAGGTATGTTTGATCATGTTTATATTTAATTTATTTGACATGGTATGCTTGTAGGAAGAAGATCAAAGATGACAAGAAAAATGGTGGATTGTAGTTCATGTGAATCTCCTTATAGATCAAATGAGAAATACAAAGATGAGTACTCTCCTAACATAACATATGCCTTGAGACTTTTAAAATAATAAATTAGAATTTGAAAGGAAAATAATGATAGGATCATTTAGTCACAAGAAAGACTTTCCAAAGCACAGGAAAAGCAGGAAAAGGTCAATGTAGTGATTCTTTAGAGTTTACCAGATGTGCAACGACAAGGTCAACCACATATCAGTTATGGATATGAGGAAAGGACTAACGAGGCATATGGTAGCAGGTATCATGGAGTACATAGGTTGAAAAAATATGACATGGTCATAAGTGGTTTATGGATGGATACACCTGGTAGGATAGTTAGTGGTTATGGGTTTTATTCTAGTTCCAAATCAGAGAGACAACATGGTCATCATTGTTATCATCCTTACAAGAAGAGTGAGAATAAATAATTTCTAGATGAGTTTAAGAGATCCAAACCTCCTACCTTTGATGAAGGGTTGAGAGAGGTATCAAAATGGGTGTAGAAATGTCCTCCTATTCTGCTGAAGCATAACTCACAAGTATAGGAGTACAGGATCCACTACAAGTAGCCTCTATTTGGTGAAAAACCTCAAGGGCGTCGTGAAAGTTGTCGAGATAGGGACAATGGTGAGAATAGTGCCCATAAAGATCACACAAAGCACAAAAGTGGTTCATGTGCAACGATTTGAGTTTATTGGATGAATTAGGGAAGGTAACATGAACCTCCAAGATGTTAGATTCAGGAAACAACTCGTTGACCACAGTTTTGAGACGAGGAAGTTCAGGATAATTATGAGTGGCATGCCTAAAAAAATCACACAAAACACATAGAGGTGAACACTTTGGAGGCTTAGGAGTAGCAGGAGTTGTTTGGGGGGCCTTGTCCTTAGGTTCTTTCTTTTTGGATTTCCCCCCCTCACCAGATGATTTTGCAACAATATTATGCTGAGATGTCTAAGGCACAGAAGAAAAGGGAGGGGTCATAGCGGTCGGTTGGATCGGGGTCAAAGTGGTAAAAGCTTTGAGATGACCAGGCGAATTATTTTTTGGGGGATCAATGTACCAGATAGGGATCCCTAGGGTCAAATAAGGAAGGCTCAACGTAGCCATAATAGGCACCAAAAAGACTCCAGAGGGGGGAGCTAGAAATGGTATCTGACCAAAAGGGTATTGACCTGAATAATGGCTCCCAAATGATTAAGGCTAGGGGGAACCATTCCTGGTTGAAAAGAGGTGGAAGAGGCACCATCAGAGGAAGAAGGTCCTTGAGGAGAAGGTCCTGAGGGCTCTATCGAGTGACCACTAGCAGGCTTCAGAGGTGTTGGATACTGGCTAGTCGAACTAGACTGCTTGTGGCTAGCAGGAGATGACTGCATCATGCAAACATTCGACAAGCTGGGGTCAATGATAAGAGGGGGGTGATCAGGGAATGCACCAAGTAAGGTGGAATATTTATAGAATCTTGGTGAAACACTGGTGAGAGGTGTGACTGATTGCTTATTGGCCACCAAAGATATGATAGACTCGGGGGAGGTCTAAGACTTCGGTTTGTAATATGTCAACTGATTGATGGTGGCGATATTTCCATTGTGAGGAAATCACATCTCACAGTGAATCGTAGATGAGATAACAACCATCGCATAGGTATAGATATGACCCAAGAGGATATTGTAATCCAAGGGGGTGTCAATGACTTCAATTTCAACACAAACAATTTTGCTTGCAAGAGTGACAAGACAATTGCAGAACATGCCAAGGGGATGAGAAGGGTGACCATCCCAAGCACGCAGGGTGATGGTGGATGGAGCTAAGTTGGGTGATTCGATTTTATTCCAAATAGAGGTAGACATCACACAGGTGGATGCACCCTCATCAATGATCCACCGAGAAACATTTTCATTACAAATATTGACTGGTATTTGGAAGGCAACGAATGAAGGTAAAGGGGGATGTTCTTATTTTTCAACGTCAAAGATGATCAAATGATCATCTGAAGGATCCAAAATTTCCAAAGCAGATAGTAGAGATTTTCATTGAGATGGGCACGACTAGAGGACTTCCAATGTTAACATGGCAGCAATAGATTGTGCCAAGTCATCTACTATGATGTAGGTGTGGGTAGCTTTGGCGAAAGAAAAATTTCGGCGTAATTTCCCTTTGGGGATATTGTGAATGACCTCCGCCCAAGGTTGAAGGATCTGTAAGGGTTCATTGGGTGTTGAAATGGACTCTGTGGAAACTTTGGTTTGGGGCTCAGTTGCAGACATAGCAGGTGGCTTGTCATATTGGTGCAACTAGATCTAAAGGTTGATATCAATAGTATTGACCTCTTCAGAATTCATTATGAGAATCTGGTACTCCGGAGTACCAGACTGTGAAGGTTGAGGGGCGGCCTGACCTTGAGGGGGTTTGGAAGCAACATATCCTTGATGAGTGAAAGGATTAGTAAACACTGCTGGTTGATGAACCTCATTGGCTGGGTTCGAAACGTCGAAATCAACAAAAATGGATGCGATTAAACCGGAAAACTTCTCTACACTGTTGGTTGAGCTAGCATAGTATTTGGAGGAACCAAAGTAGTGGCTTGTTGTCCTCTAGATGTTTCTTGTGATTCCCACAACTAGCACATCTAGGGTAAAAGGGGATGATCATGAGTATAATGGCCATGGAAACTACAACAATAACAAGGCTTGTTCGTACAAAGAGGCATATTCTGCTTGGGCTGATCACCCTGTTGGTGGTTTATAGTGTTAGGTTGGTTCCCTTGGGATGTGTTTGGTTCATTACCTTGGTGCCCTTGGTTACCTTGCACCGGTTGGTTATGGTTGCCTTTCCTCTTTTTATTTGAATTAGGAGGATTAGTCACACTCTGTTGCACATACACCTGACATTAAGGGGGAGGTGGCTATTGTGGTGGAGGTTGAGAAGGGACGGGAGGCTGGAGTGCTGATGTCGGAGGGGCTTGAGCACTGGGTTGTTGATAAGGATAGAAATGAGGTTGAGAAAAATTGGGGTAAACAGGTTGAGAAAGAATTGGCCCTGGGATCGATTTATGCAGTTGGGAAAATGGGTAAGGCGTGCTTTGTCCTGCATACATGATGCCGAGAGGGGGATAAGTGCTAGAGGAGTTGGCCCCTCCCTGAGGAAAACCATAACCCATGGAAGGATGAGTATACGGATGTGAAAGAGATCCAATGATACCGTCAGTGGCATGAGATGCCCCGATGCGTTGGAACCACCAGGTCTAGGAAGATCCAGTAAAACGGTATAAACATAACCAGATTTGGCATATATTAAGTCATATTTCAACGCACGTTAGAGAGCTTCTTCCTCTATCTGAAGAAAGCGAGACGTGACATATTTACCAATAGAAGGAAAAAGTGTTATGAGAAACCAATCCATATAAAAAGTGTCGCCAAATGTAGGAGCTCGAAACAAGCTAATACTTCTATGCCATTCTTAGACATGGTTAGAAAGGCAAGTGGCAAAAGTTTGACAGAATGTGATCAACAATTCGGTATAGTGGAAAGGTAACTGGAAGTAGGATAGAAACACTTTAGCAAGAGTTGCAAAAGTGGAATGAGAGGCAACGACTTGGTCAACATACCACTTGGCAGCTTCTCCAGTGAGTGTACATTGGAATAACCGAAGGGAGATGGAGTCATCGGTGATAGAATTGAAAGAACACCACATGTGAAAGGAGTAGACATGATTAGTGGGGTCCTCTCCATCATTTCCTTCAAACTTAGGAATTTCTAAAGGAATCTTAGTTTGCATAGCAGGACAACCTGGATCGTGGAGTATAGGGTCATTGATTGACAGGCTGAAATTAGGAAGGATTAAACATGCCATAAAAGGTAGCAAAGGAGTAGCTGGAAGAGTTCCAGTAGCAGCTCCAGCATTAGGGTGTTAGCCCCCTAATTTTATCTCTTTTTTCCATTTTCCCCTTCCTAAATCATAACCATTTACCTCTATTTTACCTCTTTTATGCACCCTCATCTTACACCAGTCCAAGCACGGTGACATATTTCGTATAAAATTTATTTTTCATATTTTTAATTCAACTTAGCATTAATTAATTATTTATTACATTATTTATTACTTTCAATCACTCTTTGTAACTTATCGATATCTCCAATTTTTATTTGGCAGTTAGAGTACTTATCGTGACCACTGATCTTAGTGCAGGATCAGATCTTGCACCGTTTCTAGCACAACAAATTTTTGCAGCAGATCCAAACCTCCTTGATAACCACCTTGTCTTGAGCTGCTTCAACCATGGCAGCAGAGTGATCCAAAGGTAGTCGAGACCAAATCCGTGAAGGGCGAAAGCTGGAGATTAGCTACAGCCAGTTCTACTAACTGTTTAATTTTGAAGACCGAAAAAGCTAAATTCTGCATTTGGTTATGTAATCGGTTAAATGATCTATTTTGGCCTTTGGCCAAAGATCTATATAATGTAGAATGTAAATAGGACTAGACCGCTAATTTTTTGATAGCATAGGAGAACAGAAACACAACCGAGAGGCAGTATCAAGTCGTTGTATTTTGTTATTGCCCAAATCTAGGCTGGATGATGCATTAATGTATGTACTTGCCTCAGTGAATTAATTAAAGGAGCTCTGCCTCATGTTTCGAAAATTATGTTTCTATATTGAGTTGATGAATTGATTAAGGTACCGAGCAGCGTTTCTATTTAGAAGGGAAACGTGCTGGTTGGCTAGGGCCCAACCAACCCAACATGTTTACCCCATTTCCTGTTTTCTTGTAATTTGTGTTTATGTTGTCAAGTGTGATTTAATTTCAGGCACATTCATTCATGTCAGAGTGAAAGAGGATATGTTGTGTGAAGTAGATAAATTTCCTTTTCCTGCAATTTCCTTTCCTGCACATGATTTCAGATTGGTTTTCCTCTGCCTGGTCCAAGTAGGAGAAATAACCTTGCACCAGTGCACGTTGGTGTGATATTTCCTTTTCTCCAATTCTGTTTGATTGGTTTTCCCATACTAGTCCAAGCAGGAGAAATGAACCTGTACCAGCGCACATTGTTGTGATGCAACAAGCTTTCTTAGTCTACTTCCCATGATCTTCTTTGTTTCATTAAAATCTTATGACAGGATAAATGTATATTGATTGTTTCTTTATTCCTGCACTTTGTTAAGATCAGAAACATTCATTTTTTATGTGTGAAATTTGAATTAACAGTATAATAGCACTTGAAATAATTAAGCACTCATTTTAAGAATTAAATGGTAAGTGCAGGAAGCTCTGATCCGGTGCAAGAACTAGTTTCTTGCCACGGGATCTGAGTGCTTTGAACTTGGAAAAGTTCAAGCCCTTGCATGAAGTAAATAGCCTTTATTAAAGACACCATTTATACCCTCTGCATAAATATCTATTCCTGCACTAGTGCAAGCAGACTGCAATAGTGCAGGAAAGATTAGTGCAAGAAGGAGATCTTTAAAGGAGCAGGTTTAAGGGCCCATCAGATGAGACTGCTAGTGTCTGTTGGGGTCCTATGATTTGGCTGATTGGAAAACTGAATGACAAGACAACATTCAAGCCAAGTTTTAGAGCTCTAGGATCTAGCCCTCCTAGTCTCAGAGAGGGATCTCTCAATGTGTGCAAAGATATGTCTTGTTTGATTTTAAGGTTTGATTTTAGGCTAGTTATTAAGTGCAAGTTTGTTTGTTTGGGTTCGGTTGGTTGGACATGAATGATCTAGTAAGCACATATAGAAAGGGGAAATCTATGAATCATTGGGAAATGGAGTCAAGAAGAAGTTATAACAAGCTCAATCAATGGATATGGGATATCAAAGGGCAAATCTAACTTGGCCAGTGGATCTTAGGTTTGGTGAATGAAATGACATGGACATTAAGGATTTAGAAGGAGAAGTAGAACTAAGGGCAATTAAGAATCCTTAATTATATGTACTTCTCAAAAAAGGGACTTAAAACATTATCTAAACATGAAGAGGCATTCCATAGGCAGGGCTAAACATAAATTCTAGAAACCACACTTCAGAAAATAATAATTCCAAGACAAATTTTTTCAAATGAAATCTAGGAGTCAAGGAAGACACTATTTCATCCAAATATTTCACCTTCAAGGAATTTAGAAAACATAAAAGATTCAAAAATAACTGTATCATAGAAGAGGGAATGCCAAAAAGTCTCTGATTACAATTATAAATACCTTCAAAACAATTGTCTCCGCAAGAAAAAAGGGTATGATCAAAACAAACCTCTTTGGCAGACTGTAAAAAATGCTACTCTAAAGGGAGACTTCAGAAACAATGTTCAAGTGGCAGAAAGTAAGCAGGAAAAACCATAAATCATTCTTGAGACCAACTGTTTGAACTATTTCTGAAATAAACAAGATTAAGGGTTGAAAAGCAATCAAACTAATCAATGAAACCTTCAACAGATGAAAACATAAAGGCAGTGAAGAGTAAACATGCCTAAGGTGCTTCTAGGAGACATTTCTTAGCCTAAGCTTTTTACTCTACTGCAAGCAAGAAATGATGAAATAGAATGGAAAACAGGAAAAAAAATTAACAGATTAGAATACATCACCAACAACCATGCTCAGGGATCCAATGATAGAGCCTTCTCATTAACGAAACATGTCAAAACATCATCAATCTTCCAATACTTCAATTTCTTCTTAATCTTCAGCCAGACTATGTACAACTTCAAAGAGTTCGAATGCCAGCAACCAACCCCTAACAAAGAGCTCCTCATGGAGTATTTATAGTAGAATGAGGAGGTGGAACTCTTTTTAGGGTTCAAAATGCCATTAATTATAGAGTAAATGCATTCCTAGCCTTGAAAACCACGTAAGGCATAAGGTAGGAAGATGGTCAATTAATTCTCTGTTTCAATAACTCTGTATTAACTTCCTGAGAGTAAAGTAGGTGAAAAGAGTGTGTTTTAAGGGTTTCCCATGTCTTAAAATAACTGTTCTGACAGTCAAAATATGTTCTGTTAGTGTGATAACTTTCAAACTGTCTTTGTAGGTGAAAAGCAAGCTACAGGTGGCTTCAGATATTTTGATGAATTGACTGCCCCTGTGTTGATGTATTCAAGGCTGTTCTCGCCTAGGTCTTCTTGAGTTAATCATAAAACTGCTCTTTAGGATTTTTAGCCTTGACTTGCCTTTTTAATTGATTTGCCTCACTATCCTTTCTATCTAATCTGACTGTTTCTATTAAAACAACTTGTTTATCCCTTAATCCTTTATCTTTTGACCTTTAGCTTTCTAATCACAGACTTAAAGTACTGATCTCTATCTCTTCATTCATTTACAATGATTAAGTCTTCGGCACTTTGTTTCTTCACATTTTTACTGATCTTCTTTGTCTTTCTGTGCAGTGGTTTCTTTGGTGCGCTGGAGGTTTTTATTGACTTGATCAATGGTCATGAATCATCGGTCATACCTCAGAGAAGGTCCTTTTATATTTTTCTTGATTTAAAATCCCTGGATTGTCATCCAGGGTCTAAATTGTCCCTCATGGACTATGGGAGAGCCTTGCTGATGCTTATTCACCATTTGCACCTGAATAAACAAACAAATATTAATTTAAAACCTGCGTTTTTGGTCTAAACTGCTTTCAGAGGCTCGGCAGAGGTGAAGGAGCTGTGTAGAGGAAGAGAAATGTGTGGAGGGAGGGTTCCATGGAGGAAATCCGAGAACCAAGGTTTCAAATTTGAGTTTGGCGTGAAATAATGGAAGAGCGGTTTTGAGGAATATCGGGCGGTTTTCGTGCGGAGGGAGAGTGGTAAGCAGTTTTCCACAAGTCGAATGCGATATGCGTCAACGCTCGACACATGGCTCTAAAAAACCACCTATTTCGCGTTGATATTGGGCATTAAACCCTAGGAGCAGATTTCGCGCGAAAACATTTTGGGACCGTCAGATCTGGGGGAGCCAGATCGATAGTGGAGGATAAGCACGATGGGAGGAGATGTGCAGTGGTGGGGGATATTGGAGTACAGGTGGCACGCAAAGATTGGTCGGCAGGAGATAAGTGGAAGCTGGGACCAATAGTAGACATCAAAAACTTTGTCGTTTAGCAGAAGGCTATTGGGCAGAGTTGAAATGGTTCAGGATCCGCGATGACCATTATATCTGAAAGATCAACAGTTCAGATCCTATCGTGAGGATGACAAATGAGGTATGGTTGAAAGGAGAAAAGGGTGGGGAACAACCCTGCTCATTTTTGGATCATTTGTGATCGAACGAGGAGAAAACAATGCGCGGAGGAATGAAATAACATAGAAGGGGGCTAGATGAGGTGGGGGAGAGGTTTTATGGAGAAAGGAAAGGACCAGGGGCTAAGGAGATAAGGGCTCGAGGGATAGAGAGCGGTCATGGCCCTTGGTTATATGCAGAAGGGGCAGAGGGTTTTAAGCAAAAGGTGCTTGAGGCCTTATGTCAAAAAATAGGCGAATAATAGGCCTAAAAAGAGGGGTTTTAAAGATTTTTTTAGGGTTCCGATAGGGTTAGAAAAGGGTGTTTTAAACCAATTAAAGGGTTTTTTGATGATTTAAAAAGGGGTTTTTAGGGGGAATGGAGGATAATGAAGAGGAAAAAGGGCTTTTTAGAGGGAAAAGGACTGATAGAAAAATAGGGGCAGGAGTGATAAGATGAGGGAATGAAATGGAGATGAAAATGGTGGAAATGGAGGCTTGAAACAATGTTTTTGAATCAGTAGGGATTATTTGAAGATTTTGAAGTGAAAACATCAGTGAAGGTAGGTTTCTTTGGATAGAGAGAACAACCAGGCTTCAAGAACTAACATATTAACTTGAAATTGTTTCTTGAAGGCTGCAAACTGATTCTAGCGATAATTAGGTATAACAAAAATTACAGATGGCTAACAGTGGCTCCACTTGGGGAGGACAAATTGCCGTTTAGGTGTCCAGAACCTCAGTTTATCATTCTCTGGCTTTTAACAGACTAGTGCCTTATCCATTGGGTAGAATTTCTTTGTTTTCTTGCTGATTTTCTTTGCATTTTGACAATTCTTCCAATGACCTGCAGCATGACATTCCTTTAAACCACATCTCTACCTACCCAAAACCTACTTTTCCTAACATTTTTTCTTCTTTTGAGTGCACTTGAAATTGGAAAACTCTTTGATATTAAATTTTTATTCTTTTATTGAAAGCATGAAACTAATCTAAATCTACCCTTATAACTTCCATGAGTCCAGTTTAAACAGTTGGACTCAAAAATTCTCTACCTAATCTATTATCTGTCAGGATTAAACTGTCTGGCAGATTTTCATTCTCTACATTCTAGAACAGAAATTTAAACATAGACAAACCAAGATTAAACTGTCTGATTTTATGTGGTGTCTATGGCATAAGAAACAAAATGCACATAGACTTTTATTTGCAGAAAATTAAAACAAAAATGTGAAGGCTTAAGATCTGAAAATAAAAGGCATCCTTCTTTCTTCTTGGCTCAAGTTTTGATCTATTTAGAGCCATATTTTCTTTCTGTTCTTTGGTTCAAATTTTGAGCATGTTTGAACCATTCTTTCTGCTATCCTAATCTATTCTACAGATAAGACAAGTTTGAAATAATCTTATCAATCATTGTTTCTACTAACTTATCAACATAAATTTAAAGCATGTTCAACCATGATTAGGCTAGATGACTAAACAAGATATCCTTTTGAATTAGTAGTGGAATTTAGACTTGCTCACTTTCAGAAAATTCTATTTTTTGGGTATGGGGCTATACCTTTCTTCTTTTAATCTGCCCTCTTTTTATTTTTCTATTTTTCATTCTTTTTCAAAGAAAAAACAAAAGCTAACTAAATTCTCACAGGATGAGCTTATTTGATTTCCTATCTAACCTAATCTAACCTAGAAAATTTACATATTTAGCTGATGAAATCTGTTTTCCAATATAGCCAATAAAGTAAATGGTTCCATGATTGGTCTTTGCTCATCTCCTTGAGCATGCTGGAAAAAAAGGGCCACTCCCATTTCCCTTGTTCTTTAGCAGTAGTGCTAAAAAATATTCTTTCTTTTGGTAATACACTACTTCTAACAACCTTTATCCCTTATTCAAATATCTTCAAGAAATGAGCATAGGGATCTTGAAATAATGCCTGGTTATGAATATTTGGAAGATAGGTTTCGACCAGGCTTACTTTTTTCTCCACTGGATCAAGCTTAAGATTATTTTGAGAAAGAACTTCTTCCTCATCTTCATTATCATCTGAACTGGAGGACTCATCATATATTGTAGTGTTGTCCTCTTGTAGTCCTGGTATGCTCTGATTCAGTAGACTGTACTCTATGAAGAGATCATCATATTCTTGAGCAGGGGTATCTTTTATTACCTCAACCCTTTCAGGAGAAGGCTCCTTATCTTCATCTTTCTCAAGAAATTTCTCTTTCTTCTCAACCTCATCATCACAACTGATAGATTGCTGACTCCCAATTATGTGAAAGCTATTTTTGATGGATTGGATTGGTTGATTTTTGCTTTCAAGATGATGATAGTGAAGTTCATGACACCAATCAGCTGTTGGTTGCCTTGCATGATTAGTTTCTACTTGAAGCTCATCATCATCATCAGACTGATCAAAAATTGGAAAATCATTAGTATAACCAATCTCACCAATAAAACATATTGGGTTATCATTTTGTTTTTCTTTAAGCAGATCTATAAGTTTATTTTATGGTTCAAGACAACAAGGTTCAGTAGGTAGATGAGCAGAAGTGTTTTGTTCAAATGAAGTTTTGAGGGCTGGCTGTTTATTTAATATCTGATCAATTTCTTCTTTTGTAAAAAGGGAAGGAATTTTATTTTTGCTCTGGACAGAAAAACAACAGTCCTCTTCCTCTTGTGTTGGCTAATTGTGAGGCTGGATGTCTTCTTGAGCCTCTCTTAAGGGATCTTTACTTGAGATTGTAGGGAAAATTTGACGATTTTCTTCTCTTTCTTGATATTTTTCGCTCTCAAACAACTCTTCTTGATCTTTGTGATGGTCAGTTTGAGGTTCAAGAATTGTTTCTATTACATTGTCAGGATGCCACTCTCCTTTTAAAATCTGAAATGAATTATAAAATAGAGGGAGATTCCCTATACGTGTTGATTTTTCTTCTATTTCAAGTTCTGTGTTTTCTAGGAGGCTTATTGTTTCCTCAAAGCACTGCTCACTTTTTAAATTTGCATTTTGGTCGTAAATTTCTCTTAACAGTGCAATACAAGATAAAGGTAGGCTATCAGGACTTTCTTGACAACCTTCTTCATTGTTTTCTCTGTAATCTTGCTCATCATACATATTTTGTTTGTTTTTTATGTCTTGTAGTGGTTGAGTTTGTTTTTGATCACGAGAAAACATGGGTTGCTATGGATAATCAACATTTGTATCAGCCTCATGCCTTTCTAGTTTATTATCAAGTATGTACACTATTCTACCAATTAGGTCCAATAATGTGTTTATTTTAGCTTCTCTGTCTATACCTGATTCCATGTTTGTTAATTATAGAGAGGTCACTGCATCCTTTCAACCAGTTCAGAGTCTTCTTCTAGTGGAATCATTAGGTTTTTTGGGATTTTGGAGTTGCCAGGTGAAATATTTTGAACTGTTGTCCACCATCAACATGATTGGGATTTATCAATGCATTCCCAGGGGAGTTTACAAGGAATAGTGAAGTGATAGGCCTACTGGAGGCCAATGGAGTCACCGGGTGGAAATTTTTAGCTCTTTTGGAGGTAAAATATTCTATGGTCCACCACCAATGTTTATTATGAAGGCCAATATGAAATGTTTTTGGGGTTTTCTGAGTTTCTATGGTTATTGAAGGACTTAGTGACTCTACAAGAGTTTTCTAGGCTATTATGTACTCAGAAGTCCCACCGTGATTGCTAAAATGTTGGGGTCCTGTGATTTGGCTGATTGGAAAACCAAATGACAAGACAACATTCAAACCAAGCTTTAGAGCTCTAGGATCTAGCCCTCCTAGTCTCAGAGAGGGATCTCTCAATGTGTGCAAAGATATTTCTTGTTTTATTTTAAGGTTTGATTTTAGGCTAGTTATTAAGTGCAAGTTTGTTTGTTTGGGTTCGGTTGGTTGGACATGAATGATCTAGGAAGCACAGATAGAAAGGGGAAATCTCTGAATCATTGGGAAATAGATTCAAGAAGAATTTATAACAAGCTCAATCAATGGATATGGGATATCAAAGAGCAAATCTAACTTGGCTAATGGATCTTAGGTTTGGTGAATGAAATGAAATGCACATTAAGGATTTAGAAGGAGAAGTAGAACCAAGGGAAATTAAAAATCATTAATTATATGTACTTCTCAACAAAGGGACTTAAAACACTATCTGAACATGAAGAGACATTCCATAGGCAGGGCTAACCATAAATTCTAGAAACCACACTTTAGCAAATAATAATTCCAAGGAAAAAATTTCAAATGAAATCTAGGAGTCGAGGAACGCTCTATTTCATCCAAAGATTTCACATTCAAGGAATTTAGAAAACATAAAAGATTCACAAATAACTGTATCATAGAAGAGGGAATGCCTAAACATCTCTGATTACAATTATAAATACCTTCAAAACAATTGTCTCAGCAAGAACAAAGGGTATGATCAAAACAGACCTCTTTGGCAGACTGTAAACAATGGTACTCTAAAGGGAGACTTCAGAAACAATTTTCAAGTGGCAGCAAGTAAGCAGGGAAAACCATGAATCATTCTTGAGACCAACTGTTTGAACTATTTCTGAAATAAACAAGCTTAAGGGTTGAAACGTAGTCAAACTACTCAATGAAACCTTCAAAAGATGAAAACATAAAGGCAATGAAGAGTAAACAGGCCTAAGGTGCTTCTAGGAGACATTAGCCTAAGCTTTTTACTCTACTGCAAGCAAGAAATGTTGAAATAGAATAGAAAACAGGAAAAAAAATTAACAGATTAGAATACATCACCAACAACCATGCTCAGTGATCCAATGATAGAGTCTTATCATTAACAAAACATGTCAAAACATCATCAATCTTCCAATACTTCAATTTCTTCTTAATCTTCAGCCAGACTATGTACAACTTCAAAGAGTTCGAATTCCAACAACCAACCCCTAAAAAAGAGCTCTCATAGAGTATTTATAGCAGAATGAGGAGGTGGAACTCTTTTTAGGGTTCAAAATGCCATTAATTACAGAGTAAATGCATTCCTAGACTTGAAAACCACGCAAGGCATAAGGTAGGAAGATGTTCAACTACTTCTCTGTTTCAATAACTCTGTATTAACTTCTTGAGAATAAATTAGGTGAAAAGAGTGGGTTTTAAGGGTTTCCCATCTCTTAAAATAACTGTTCTAACAGTCAAAATATGTTCTGTCAGTGTGATAACTATCAAAGTGTCTTTGTAGGTGAAAAGCAAGCTACAGGTGGCTTCAGATATTTTGATGAATTGACTGCCCCTGTGTTGATGTATTTGAGGTTGTTCTGGCCTAAGTCTTCTTGATTTAATCATAAAACTGCTCTTTAGGCTTTTTATCCTTGATTTTCCTTTGTAATTGATTTGCCTCACTGTCCTTTCTGTCTAAACCGACTGTTTCTATTAAAACAACTTGTTTATCCCTTAATCCTTTATCTTTCAACCTTTAGCTTTGTAATCACAGATTTAAAGCACTGATCTCTATCTCTTCATTCATTTACTGTGGTTAAGTATTTGGCCCTTTGTTTCTCCAAATTTTTACTGATCTTCTTGATCTTTCTATGCAGGGTTTCTTTAGTGCACTGGAGGTTTTTATTGACTGGATCAATGGTCATGAATCATCGGTCATACCTCAGAGAAGGTCCTTTGATATTTTTCTTGACTTGAAATCCCTGGATCATCATCCAGGGTCTAAATTGTCCCTCATGGACTGTGGGAGAGCCTCGCTGATCCTTATTCACCATTTGAACCTGCATAAACAAATAAATATTAATTTAAAACCTGTGTTTTTGGTCTAAACTGCTTTCAGAGGCTTGACGGAGGTGAAGGAGCTGTGCAAAGGAGGAGAAATGCGTGGAGGGAGGGTTACATGGAGGAAATCTAAGAGTTGGGGTTTCAAATTTGAGTTTGGCGCGAAATAGTGGAAGAGCGGTTTTGAGGAATACCAGGCGGTTTTCGCACGGAGGGAGAGTGGTAAGCGGTTTTCTGTAAATCGAACGTGATATGCGTCAACGCTCGACATGTGGCTCTAAAAAACCACCTATTTTGTGTCGATATTGGGAATTAAACCCCGAGAGCAGATTTCACGCGAAAACATTTTGGGACCATTAGATCTGGTTGAGCCAGATCGATAGTGGAGGATAAGCGCGACAGGAGGAAATGCGCGGTGGGAGGGGATATTGGAGTACAGGTGGCTTGCAACGATTGTCTGGTGGGATATAAGTGGAAGGTGGGACCAATAACGGAAGTTAGCAACTTTTTCGTTTAGCAGAAGGCTATTGGGTAGAGTTGAAATGATTTGGGATCAGTGATGACCGTTGGATCTAAAAGATCAACGGTTCAGATCCTATCGCGAGGATGACAGATGAGGTATGGTCGAAAGGAGCAAAGGGTGGGGAACAACCCTACTCACCGTTGGATTTTTTGTGATCGAACAAGGAGAAAAAATAGCATAGAGGAATGAAATAACATAGAAGGGGGCTAGGTGAGGCGGGGGAAAGGTTTTATGAAGAAAGGAAAGGACCAGGGGCTAAGGTGATAAGGGCTTGAGGGATAGAGAGTGGTCATGGCCCTTGGTTATATGCGGAAGGGGTGGATGGTTTTAAGCAAAAGGCACTTAAGGCCTTATGTCAAAAAATGGGCGGATAATAGGCCTAAAAAGAGGGTTTTTAAAGCTTTTTTAAGGGTTCCGATAGGGTTAGAAAAGGGTGTTTTAAACCAATTAAAGGATTTTTTGATGATTTAAAAATGGGTTTTTAGGGAGAATGGAGGATAATGAAGAGGAAAAAGAGATTTTTAGAGGGAAAATGACTGATAGAAAAATAGGGGCAGGAGTGATAAGAAGAGGGAATGAAATGGAGATGAAAATGGTGAAATGGAGGCTTGAAACAGTCTTTTTGAATCAGCAAGGCTTCCTTGAAGATTTTGAAGTGAAAACATCAGTGAAGATAGGTTTCTTTGGACAGAGAGAACAACCAGGCTTCAAGAACTAACATATTAACTTGAAATTATTTCTTGAAGTCTGCAAACTGATTCTAGCCATCATTAGGTATAACAGAAATTACAGATGGCTAACAGTGTCTCTGCTAAAGAAGAAAACACATTCAATAGTTAAACAATAATTAGCTGGAGTTATTGCCTTTTATCTTTAATTCCATCTTACAAAATGCATTCTTTATTTTTCCAATCCTAGATTATTTTGATGGTTCAAGTTGCCTTTTTCTCTTTTTAATTTGATTATGCAATGTTTCCTTTAAAGAAAGTAGGGATCTATATTAATAATATTCATACCATCTCTGACATTGCTTGTGCTTCGTCTCTAAGTTTACGGATCCCTTGGGTTGACAAATTAAGTGTTGAGGAGTTTGCTTAAGTGTAATTCCTGCACCCAACATTTTGGCGCCGTTGTCGAGGAGGCGATTTGATTTGGTAAGAATTTTATGATTGTAAAATAGAGGTAATATTTCCTTTATTTTTGCGATATTTTTTGGAAAATATTATTTGAAGGAATTTTACTGGTGTTGATTGATTTCTGACAGCATTTTTTATTAGAAGTTGTTTGTTATTTTTCTTTATTTTTTGAAATGAATGCCTAGAAAAGGTAAGGGCTCGAAGCCCACTAAGGGCCAAAACAATTTTGAAAATAATTTTCATATTGGGTCTCCTTCTGTGAGAAGGAAGCCCAATCCAATTCAAACCCATCACGCAGGAACAATCCACCTGGATTCTGGTAACAACAGCTCAGGTGTGGATCAACTTGTTGAGAGCAGTACAAGTAAAAGGGAAACAATGGTGGACCGTGAAGATCATTTGGAAGGGACTGGTGAAAACCAAGTAAGTAGATAACAATCCACTTTTGTGTTTCCAATTGTGGATCTTGACACTGTGGCACAAATGAAGAATATTCCACCATCAACTCTCCCTCATTTCCATGGTAAATTTCATGAAGATCCTGACTCTTTTCTATTCAAGTTTTATATTCTGTGTAGAAGTTATGATTATTCAGCTGACGCTCAAAAGTTAAGATTATTTCTTGTTACTCTCAAGGACTCAGCTCTACGCTAGTTTATGGGGTTCGGAGGAAACACTATAAACTCTTGGGATCAGATGAAGAGAGCGTTTTTGTCTAAATATCAAGAATATTTCAAAACTCAGGACATGCAGGATGAGATTTTTACAATCATACAGGATGATGATGAAACTCTTGAAGATTACCTAGAAATATTTCTGTATATTTTACAAAAGTTGAAACTTAGGTTTGATCCCAGTACTATTCGAACCTTGTTCTTCAGAGGACTTACTGATAATGCTAGAAATAATTTAAATCTGTTAGGACAAGGTGATATTTCTCAGCAAAATTTTTAACAAATTTGTGAATTATGCAGGAAGTTTTCAAGAAATCAGTATAGATCTAGTAGAGGAACTCGAAATAGAAATAGAAAAACTGAATCTACCGATGCTATGATTATTGGACTAGAAAATAAAATGGAAAATGTGAAAATTGATATCATGAATACTGTTACCAAACAGTTAGACTCTTTGAAATTTCATCAAAAACTTATGAAGGAAGAAGAGTCATTATGTATTTTCTATCCTAAATGTAGAGACAAGCATCCTCCTAAAGAGTGTCCTCTTAATTTGAAAGAAACTAATAAGTGTTCTATTTGTGCAGAAGACCATGTCACAGAAAAATGTCCCTCTATACCAGGACTTAAAGCTTTATTTATAGGGGGAAAGCCTGAAGCTGAATACTTGTATGCTATGGGAGCAAGAAGGAATTGACCTCAGGTAGGTGCAGGTATGGCTCCTGAATTATCTCCACACTATTTTGGTTATAATTCACATGCATATTCTTATCCTAACATTAATCAGCAGTGGCAGTATGGGAATCAATATCAGCATGGGAAACCTTCTCGACCATAGCAACAAGGTTGGAAAGGGCCAACTCATTTTCCATATTCCCACCAGCCACCTATGCAGTCATATCCATCTACGCATACATCTTATTCAATGCCTCAACTTTCGAGTCAGTCTACTCCACCGTTTCCTTTACCTCCACCCTTTCGACCTCCTCAGTTTCTTGCTCAACCTATGCCAAATCCTAACAATAATATAGCAGTGAAAATGATCTATGTAAAAAACCCACCTTTACCATTCGAATACCAACCTATTCCAGTTGGGCTTCGTGATATTCAATTAAGATCGGGAAGGACTGTAACATCAGAAAATCAAAAGCAACCTATGGTGATTGTTGAAGAGAAAGGAGAAGAGGAAAATATTAACCATTCTCTGAAAGATGTCACTAAGCAGCCTTTACCCTTTGAATCCTTGCCATCTTCTTCCAACCAGCCTCCCTTCCCAGAGAGGCTAGTAATGGAAAGAAGTGAGAATATTTCTGAGACTAGTTTGGAATCCGAGCTTCAGAATATTTTAATTAATATACCTTTGCTTCAAGCCATTAAAGAGATCCCCATTTGTACAAATATTATTAAGTAACTCTATCTCAAGAAACCCGAGAGGAAGAGATTGGAACCCCAAACCATTCAATTTGTTGGTAGGGCAGTAGAGTTGATGACGGGATGTGTGTCTATGGAAAAATATATTGATCCCAGAAACCTTGTTGTCTTAGTTCAGATTGGTAATGTCCTTGTCTCTAATGTTCTTATAGACTTGGGGGCAGACATTAATGTCATGACTAAGCAAACCATGGATCAACTTCAGTTATCTCATCTTCGTCCTACTCCCACTGTGCTTGAATTAGCAGATAGATCTAAAATTAAGCCAGAAGGAGTATTGGACGATGTGATCATCTCGTTGGATTCTTGGGAATATCTTGTTGATTTCATTGTGCTTTAGCCAAAGAACCCTGTATGAGGAAATCCCTTGATCTTGGGTTGACCATAGCTTGCTACGGCCGAAGCATATATTGGATGTCGTTCCGGTGATATGTATATTTTGCATGGAGATTCTAGGAAGAAAGTTACCTTATACCCCCCTGCCAGATCCATTCAGGACCTTCGAGATACTTTATGGTTGGATCAAAGCAGTGATGAGGAGACTCATCCCATTTCCCTTATCCATCATTATATTGGGTCTTCACAAGAAGATGAGATTCAAGATTTCTTGAATAATATAGACACTATGCCTAATTTTGAGCCATTGAGCCAGATTTTCAGCCTAGATTTTCAAGATAATCATGATTCTCATTCTTCTATACCGCTACATGTTACCACTCCCATGAGTACTCCTGAGTCTGATACCACTCTTGTTAAGATTAGCCCTAGTAAATCCTTGCATATCACTTCATATTTGGACTCATCTCAGTAGGAGTAGCTTGTGAATTTGTTGTAAAACCATATTAGTTCCTTTGCTTGGGGTTATGAAGATATGAAGGGTATCCCTCTTGAAAATTGTACACATCATATCTATATTCAGGAAGGAACTCGACCTGTCCGACAACCCCAAAGGCAAATGAATCGAGCTCTAGGAGATATTATGAAGGAAGAAGTACATAAAATATTGGATGCCGATTTTATCTATCCTATTTCTGATAGTCAGTGGGTCTCTCCATTAGTGCTAGTACCTAAAAAAGATGTAAGATGGCATATTTGTATTGATTATCGAGAATTAAACAAAGCCACTCTCAAAGATTACTTCCCTCTCCCTTTCATTGACCAGGTGCTTGATACCCTTGCAGGAAATAAATATTTTTCCTTTTTGGATGGCTTCAGTGGTTATAACCAGATACAGATTGCACCCAAGGATCAGGATAAAACTACTTTTACATGTCCATGGGGTACATTTTATTATAAAGTTCTTCCCTTTAGTTTATGTAATACCTCGGCTACCTTTCAAAGGGCAGTCCTGGCTATTTTTGCTAATCTAGAATTTGTAGAAATTTATATGGATGACTTTTCTGTGTTTGGTGATTCTTTTCAGGAAGCTCTCAAAAATTTGGAGAAAGTACTTCTTCATTGTCAATAATCCCACCTCGCCTTGAGTGATAAGAAATGTAGATTAATGTGCAAGGCGAGAGTAGTACTTGGCCATTTGATTTCTGATAAAGGTATTCAGGTTGATCTTGTTAGAGTTGGTCTTTACATCCCTCCGTCAGAGATCATTTCTCTTATTGCATTTCATTTTTAAGTGTCTCATTCAGCTCATTCATTTGCATTCCGTTAGGGGCATGCCATTATCTGAAGGAAGGGTCTCTTCACTCGTTTCCCTCATGTTTGTACCTGCTGGGTTGGTCAAAATTTATCAAAATTCATTAAAGTGGATTTCAGCCATTTACAATCATAGATGGTCTTGTGGTCAAACAAGAGTCATTTTAGTTTCTAGGTCTAGGGTTTGGTCTTCAGAATATCAAATAATGCCCGCAGGCCATGAGGATGTCTTCAATAAGTTTTCATTTCAAGATTTTCATCATCAATAATGCTCAAGAATGTTTCTTCTTCAAAACTCTATTTTGAAGAAGAAATCGTCAAATTAATTGTTTGTAATAAATATTGTATTTTTAAAGTTTTCCACCATGAAGTACTTCAAATGTAGCCTCTGGTCAATCCTTTTCCGAAATCCAATGCCATCATCCCTGCAAAAACTCAATCAAGAAGCCATCGTTTTAGCCAAAATCAAAAGGAAACTTGAAGAACAGAGTTGTATTAAAAGTGAAGAAATGCCAATTTTGAAACATTACAAAAGTGGGTCTTTACAAAGAGAAAATCAAAGCCATGACTTTATAAAGATATTTTCATTGTTTGAAAATCCATTTGCATCCAAGAATATCGATTGAAGTCGATTTGAGTGGTGAGAGAGCAAAGCTGTAAGTTTGAAAGCCAAGACTGTGTTTAGAAGTGCGCGCGGTGCATTGGAGGAAGACACAGTGCATACACAAGACGCGGTGCATTGGGCCCATTCTGAATGTGTTAATTTGCTCTGGCGCGGCGCACAGAGCTGACGCGGCACACTGGGTGTGTGTGTGGTGCACAGAGCCGACAGGCTTAAATTCATCAATTCTTCATCAAAAAAACCAAATTGACTCACTCTTTTGCTCCAAGTAAGTGTTTGTGCGCCCTTGCCATTGATTTTAATGTGTGTTTGCTGCGTTTTGAAGAGGAGGATGTAAGAGTTTGAAGGCCAAAGTTTTAAACCCTAAATCCATATCAAAATATTCTCCCTTAGGGTTTATGTTTGAAATTTAAAGTCAGCTTGTTGATGCCAATTTGTTCGAACTCCATTCCCCATCACTGTCACACTGTTATCATATCCCTCTCCTATTCCCTATTCTTCTACAAAACTACTCATATCCTTTCTTCACATTTTCCCTATCCTAAACCCTATCATTTTCCCCTCTCCCATATCACTTATAAAACCCCTAAATTCCAAAATTCCCAACAGTCAAGTGACTGTTATTGCATTAATTTCACTTGACAAACCCCCACTTTCCCCACTGTTTATAATTACCGTAGTCTCTCATTTCCTTCTTGGTACATATTTGGCATATTTTGTATTGAAAGAAAAACACCAATTCACCATTTCCAAACAAACCAAGCTCTTATTTTCACCACATATCTATCAGCATACATTTGTTATACACATTGCAAAGCACCATGTCAGAGACAAATTCATCATATGAGCAGGGATATGAGCAAGACAATGACTCAACCACAGAGCTAAATGTACCGAGCAGGTCTCATAAAAGTGGTAAGCACGTCAGAGAAGAGCCCACTTTTTTGGCTCAGTTGCAGGCCTGCCCGCTTGCAATGGCATGCTTTCAGCAACATTCATGTTTTCAATATTGTGAGATTATTTCTCAAATTCAGCACCATCAGGAGTTGGTTCGTTTGTTTGTCCTACATTTGCGTGATGGTCATGTGAACCTTGCTGGAGTGAACTTCACCTTGACACCAGAGACCATTTCTAAGGAAACTGGGATACCAAACATAGGTGAAGAGTGGAACAAGAGACAACAGCTAGATAGAGCATATTATGAACCTTACATCAGACCTGGCTATTTGAGGCAGCTCAGCAGGGTATTCCCATTCCAGTTTCTGAAGGATTCCTATGCACCATTGATGAAACTCATCATCAAATACTTCAGTTGCGAGGGTAGATT
Organism: Pinus albicaulis; assembly: GCA_034641835.2. Classification (NCBI taxonomy): domain Eukaryota; kingdom Viridiplantae; phylum Streptophyta; class Pinopsida; order Pinales; family Pinaceae; genus Pinus; species Pinus albicaulis. Next base: position 424,885,441 of record CM076569.1, on the reverse strand, counting down.
CTCACGCCTTTATGCATACCACATCCGACTGTTGATGCATTTCACAAGAGTGAGACTGATGAATATTCCATATTTCATGTGTCGAAACATAGAGCGGATGACTACTCTTGTACAGAAGAAGACTCCAGAGCAGCATCATAACAACATTTATCATTATGCGCTCATCAAAATCATTTTGGTACATCAACTTGGATTGCAGGGCATTGCATGGGATGAGTTCATTTCCCGTGACTTCTTTGCATCCTCTCAACCTCCTCCTGAGATTTTTTATGATGCAGGTGAGCCTTCACATCAGTTTGAGGTTCCTGAGACAGAGCCTATCAGTGCTCCAGTGTGTGTTACCTATCAGAGAGGCCACAGAGCCTTATTTGCAGCAGCGCGAGTACTATCTCCACATGGCGTGGAAGGGGTCTCACCTTTGACATCAGCACAGGTACAGGTTCAGGACAGAGGCAAGAGGCCTATTCATGATGAGGGCCCTTCAGGAGGCCAAGACACCGATTTTACACTCATTGATGTTGATTTGAGTTCTCCCAGCTCAAAACTGAAAGAAACCATCCAGGAGCAGAAAGATGAGATCGACACATTGACCGTGAAGTTGCAGTGAGCTCAGTGGGTTATAAATTACTTGGAGCAGTGGAATAAACAACTAGAGGATTAGCAGACACTCATAGAGTTGTGACAAATCCGTGAAGATCGGGAATTGGCCCGAAAGAGACCAGGTGACATGACACCTTTTGAGCGGCAGATTTGGCTTGAGAGAGTCAACATACATCTTGAGAAGCTATTGGCGAAGGCCAATAGTGACAAATACTTGCTCAGGCACATGAAGAACCACTATTTGGCCCGCACTCATGTTTGTAGAGCCAGGATAAAGATCCTGAAGGCGAGGTTGAGGAAAGCACTGAAACGGTGAAAAAGGCCTGATCCACTCCAAATCTTGGCCGAAGCTTCCTTGGCTGAGCATGGGACATGATGGGAGACATTCACTCCAAATTTCAGAAAATTTGGAGTAATTTTTGTCATTTTTAAAATTTTGGTTGCAAAACAGGTTTTTCCGCCCGACGCGTCGCGCCACTTGACGCGCTCTTATGATTGGGACATATTCTGGAGGAAAACTTGATATTTTTGAGTTTTTTATGGTAAATTATGCATGCTCAAGAATGGCTGAGATATTTCATCAAGTTCTGGGTGGTCTTAAAGGTCAAAAACACTCCAAAAATGTCCTTTCTGCCACTTTTTGTACCAGCAGGAACCAGTCTTTGGAGATTGCAGTTTTGGAGGGGAAAATGACATCCAAATCCAAAAATTCCACTTGGGTTGGATAGCAGACAGAAAGGGCTTTCCAACGAGCTATCATGAGATCAATTTGGAATTCAGGAAGTGCCCCAAAAATAGGCTCAAAGTGGCGCAACACATTGAGTTTTCTAGCGCGGCGCATAGAGGAATTTAGCTTCAGTTTTTACTTTTCAGCTCAGAAATTTGGCCAGTTTGACTAGTTTCACTTTTTGATGTAATTATTGATCTATATTGATGTAATTTTATGGATATGATGTAATTTGGGCTCATATTTACTTTTTCTAGAGGATTCATTCACTAAAAAGTGAAAATTAAATGAATGGATCAGTTTCCTAGCATATAGAGGCAAGTTGTTTGGTTGCCTAGATTTCAGTTCCTAGTTTAGAATTGGTTGAAACAACTCCTAGAAGGATGAGCTCGACCCCTAGAGGCATGGGAAGGGGTTAGGATGGTTTATATATTGTATTTTTTGAGACATTTTCAGGGTTGGATGCTTGGGAAAAGTTTGGCACTTCATTGTACATACACTTCTGCATTTTTGGCAAAGGAAAGACCAGAGGTTTTGCAGCACTTGTTGGGATTCTTGTGGCTGTGAGTTTTGATGATGTTTTTATAAATGTATCTGTAAGTTTCATTAATTTTATATGTATTCCATTTCCCTTCTCTTTTCTTTTGAATTAAACAAATGAGTAAATAAGGTAGAATTCATTAGTTTGCTGGTGCTCTGCCTTAAAATTTTGTTTAGTTTTATATGTTTTCCTCCATTTGAAGAGGATCCTTGCACCTTATTTCCCTCTTCAGCTCCTTAGCAGTATTTTCTATCCATTCATTGAATCTAAGACATCAAAGCCATTGCTTTCCCTGCCCCAACTTGAACTCTGCAAGAATTTGGCCTCATCCCCAAGCCCAAAACTGCCTTTTCCTTTTTCCAACAAAAAACCCCTAAAAATCATTCCAAACTCCTTGATTAATATACCTAGCCTAAAATTAGCACTCATTTCAGTCATCTCAAGCCCTATTGATACATTTTTCCTGAGATTGACCCGGAGAGAGCCCTCTCCTATTCTGGTAGGGCTAGCTACCAGACTGAGCGTGGTTTGGTATTACCTTGAATCCCGCCTTATTTCAGCCTAAGGTGGATTTGGGCTCTAACAGATCCAAAAAAGATTGAAATCATTCTGCATCTTCCTGCACCCAAAACTCAAAGGGAAGTAAGAGGTTTTTTAGGACATGTTGGTTACTATAGAAGATTCATTGAAAATTTTTCTAAGATAGTTGCCTCTCTTTTTCAACTTCTAGCTAAGGATAGTGAATTTTCTTGGTCCACAGCTTACCAATAGTCTTTTGAAACATTGAAGGAAAAGTTGGTACATGCACCGGTTTTGAGAGGTCCTAACTGGTCCCTGCCTTTTCACATTTCCTTTGATGCTTCAGATTTGGCTATTGGCACAACTTTAGGACAAGAGGAAAATAAGCAATCCTATGATATTTATTATATTAGTAAGAATTTGTCTTCCACTAAATTAAATTATACAGTTACAGAGAAGGAGTTTTTAGCTGTAGTTTTTGCAATTAATAAGTTCAGGCACTTTATTACAGGATATGAAGTATTTGTACATACTGATCATTCTGCGATTAAATATTTGATGAAAAAACCATTGACTAGCAGTAGAGTGACTAGGTGGTTGCTATTGTTGCAGGAATTTAATGTTACTATTGTTGATAGACCAGGAAAATCTAATGTTGTAGCAGATTTTATTTCTAGATTAGATAATCCTGGTGAAGCAACTCATGTTAATGATGATTTTCGGGATGAACATATTTTTTCTATGTCAACAGATTCTCCATGGTTTGCTGACATTGCTAATTACTCGGTTACTAGGAAAACACCATCCCACTTGTCCGCTCATGAAAATCGGAATATTATGTTAGAAAAGTGCTACATAGTCCTGGATTCAAGGAGATCTCTCTTACACCGGTCTAGATCTGATTATTTGTAGATGTGTAAGAGAGGAGGAAGTGTTTGACATATTGAAATCTGCTCATGATGAACCTTGTGGAGGCCACTTCATTGATAAGAAGACTGCATATAAAGTATTGCGTACTGGTTACTTTTGGCCTTCCTTGTTTAAGGATGCCAAATAGTATGTCAGGCGATGTGATAGCTATCGACGAATGGGCCAGCCTAATCAAACCAATGAAATTCCTTTATGCCCCCAAGTTATGATTAAACCATTTGAAAAATGGGCTATTGATTTTATAGGGCCAATAAATTGAACATAATTAAGTAAAAAGCATATTTTGATTTGTACAGATTTTGTTACAAAATCGGTAGAAGCTAAAGCTGTTTCCTTTGCTACAAAAAAAGTTGTTGTTGATTTTATTTTTACTAAAATCTTTAATAGATTTTGTGTGCCTAACGAAATTGTTTTTGATAATGGTCTGTATTTTATTTCTAATTTGGTACAGGGTGTGATGAATCAATACAAGATCTGGCATAGGAAATCCATGCCGTATCACCCGCAAGCAAATGGCTAGGTAGAATCCACAAACAAAGTGATCGAGTCTATTCTTACAAAGACAGTAAATATGCATCGGAAAGACTGGGCTGGAAGATTACTAGAAGCTTTGTGGGCATACATAACCACTTGGAGAAATAGCACGGGACATACACCATATGAGCTGGTATATGGAAAACAAGTTCTGTTACCAATCGAATTCCAGATCAAAACTTTTAGAACTGCAGTATAGTTAGGACTAGATCTCTCTCAGGCATAACAACAACGTCTTCTCCAATTAAATGAGTTAGATGAATTTTTTAGGGATGCTCTTTAGCAGAACATACTAATTCAGCAGCAACACAAAAGGTGGCATGACAAGTTTATTCAGAAAAATCAATTCCAACCAGGTGATTAATCGGGTGCTCCTTTATGATTCTAGATTCAAAATTTTTAAAGGAAAATTCCATACATGTTGGATGGGACCTTATGAAGTGATCTGAGTATTCGAGAATGGAGCAGTAGAAGTTAAAAATATTGATGGAAAAAATGCAGTATTCCTAGTAAATGGACACAGATTAAAGAAGTATTTTCTTCCAGTTGCCAGGAAAGATTTTACATAGCAAGTATAGCAGCAATTCGGGATGGTAGTGGTGAATGGTAATACCAACCTTTTGAAAACATGAATTCTTCTTCTTCTTACAAAACAAATATTTTTTTTTAATTAAAAAAAAATTAAAGAAAAAATATTCTCCTGTAATTATGAAAATCAGTTCGCTGACATGATTGCAGAAGGATCAACCTCAAAACCAACTTGCTGGAAGGAAGATAAAAAATTTCTAATAAAAGGAGAATGTTTCTTGATCTTTAGATATGCTAGTGACCTCTAAGTAAAAGCAGGTTCAGTAGAACCAACCTTTATACAACTGAGGTAATTAGCATGGATATTTTTATTCAAGTAACACTTAATTCTCGCTGCAGTTATTTTTCTTGCATCAGTGCAGGCAGACCTTTCAGAAAATTTTCTGCCTTTCTTCATATCCCACTTTCGTAACATTCCCTCAGTTTTCTTATTCAATCCCAAAATGATTAACCTTCCCATATTATTTTTAATTTACCCTGTCCGTTTCGTAAAAAAAAACCCCACTTTACCCTTGATTTTTTTCCCTATCCCACTTCTGTTTATCCCCTCTTGTGGTACTATTCCTGGAATCCTTGTAACAGAATTCCTTCCCATTCTGAAATTTTCCTTTTCCCACTTCTTTATTCCTTCATGAATTTTAGGATCTTGCGCACAAAGAGAAAAAGGATATGCTCTGAAACATCAAGAAAGGGCAAAGAAAATTTCCAGTATAAGTTGAGGAAGTCATGTTGGAAGTCCAACCTATATTTTATTTAAGTTCCCTGTTCTTTTCTCAGATATTATGCTTGCACTAGTGCAAGCATGTCGTCCTATATAATAATGCAAGCATAATGGTACCAGCAGAATAACATAGTTTAAGTGGTCCAAGCAGACAGGTGCAAGCATGCACCCTATCAGAAACATAGTGCAATTTGTTCTTTTCAAAGCATAACGTCATAGGAAAGTGGTCATCATGAAAGAAGTCCTTTCACTTAGTCGATGAGTACTTGTGCTATCATATTAACTAGGAGAAAATTATTTAAAGTACAAGGTGTTTCTAAGTTAAGAATCATGATCATTTTTTAATGAATGCTAAAGTTTTTTTTTTTTAATTATGAAGGAGTGCGGAAATGTTTAACCATTTCTTGGATATAATTGTCCCTTTCCACCATAATCCTAGATGTCCTTCACTCGTAATGATTACCCCACCTAATCATTAAAAACGCTGCCACAAGTACCAATCCAGCATGACCTCAAAGATGCGGCATATCCACGACTATTTCAGTGGCATGAATGGGTGATAAGATGGAAAGGATGGTGGACAGTTGGATCCCTATCTTTTGGTTTTTAAACTCCTGTGGTGATCATTTCTTAAAGAGCTTTCTGGATTATCCATAGTATTAAGGAACATGTGTTGACGTTTCGAATCCCAAAGGGGATCCATCATCAGGAAATTACAATGAAGAATTTTAGAGAAGAGTTTCATACTATTAATAGAGATAAATTTCTTGAAAAGAGCCAACCAAAGTTTTTGTATTTTTTTTTTTTTACTAATTTTAATAATTACATTTAATGAATTTTTATTTTATTATGGGTAATAATTAATAAAATCAAAGTTATATAAAATAAAGAATTTAAGATTTATTTTTATTATTGGTTTAATTTTTATGCCTATTATTTATTATATTATATAGTAACTAAATTGGTTAATACATCACCTACTATGCTGGCTATCCTTGAAACAGTTGAGACAGGTTCAGATTTTTGGTGACTCAAAGAATGTTGTGAATTGGTTCAACAGGACTCAACATTGCAGAAATTATATTTTGCTTCCTTTGCTTAATGAGATTTTGCATATCAAAAGTTTCTTTAATGATATTACTGTTTGCCACATTTACAGGGAAAGAAACCAGGAGGCAGATAACTTATCTAAAACAGGTGTACAACAAGTTTTGGGGACCTGGTCAGTAACAGAGATGGACAAGGGGGTGATCACTCCTATTGACCAGCCAGTCTTTGGATGACACTGTTCTGTTTTGATACTCTACTTAATATCATGCTGCTGCTGTTATTTTAACTTTATGTCGAACTTCATATAATCTGTTATGGCTTTTTTCAAAAACTATGGAACTGAAACTTCATTTTAAACTTTCTTGTGGGATGTTTTCCTCTTTCGAGGAGGCTTGTTGATACATTTTTCACAAAAAACATTCTTTTTTGTTTTTTACGAGAAACTTTGAGACTGGAATAGTGCCTACTGCCGGTCTCTACAGGTATCTATTTTGTTATGACTGGTTTTACTTCAGTTTTTTGAAGGCATGCTTCTGTCCTTTCTTTATCTCTATTTCGGTGATATGCCTGGAGATATGAAAGACTGGAAGTGTTTTTCTTTATGTCAGAACTTCTTTCTGCTTTGGCAGCCTTAGGGATACTCATGGGTGCCCAAGGAAGCCGTGACTGCTTTTCTCCCTCACCTGAAGGAGATTGGGAGTTGATTTGTAATGCAATGCATATGCTCTGTGACTCTCTAATATATATAGAAAGTCCGATTTTTTTCCGTGGAAAAAAAAACTAAATTGGTTAATTTAATTTAAAAAGATATATTTAATTTATTATAATTTAATTTAATTTGGGATTTATATTAGGATTAAATAAAATATAAATATATATAAATAAAGGAATTAATAAAATATAAATATATATAAATAAAGGAATTAATTATTTAGTTTTATTTTATTTATGAATATTTAATTAATTATGCTTATTTTAATTTACTAATTAATCTTTTATGTTAGGATTTTTTTTTTTTGGGAAATTTTTGATAAGAATATAGTAGAAATTAATAATTAACTATATTGGTTTATTTAATTTAAAAAGATATATCTAATTTATTATAATTTAATTTGGGATTTATGCTATTAAGGCTGAGAGAGAAGGTCAGTTGACAAGAGACAGACATGCTAGAAAGCCGGAAAAAATCAAGAAATTGGCCGGAAGTGACATTAATGTTTCTAACGTCGGTGAATTTCAGTTTGGTTCCGTTACAGATGGGTGGATACAGTCAAACATGAGGTTTGCTGAAGCTAGGAGGGAAGATGTTGTGGATTCACGGGTGGCTTGGATTGCTCCAAAACCTGCAGAAATGTTAATGGTTCCCATGACACCTTTAAAAAGATTAAAGGTTCTGGTTTAACACTAGATTGAAACTCGAGTGATGCAGGCAGTAGGAATGCTGAGAATGTTGAAAATGTCAAATTTTCAACCCAACAAGAAAGTGTAGATTTTTGCAAGAACGTTACCACTCCCCATGACACTGTTGATGAAGTTAGTTTTTAGAACAGTGACAATGTCAACTGCTGTGTGATCGAAAACTACAACAATGGCCATTCAGGGAAAACCGACTTGAATTATTTCAGCATGCATGACACAACGGTTGTTCCAAAGAAGTCAGTTCTGTACAAAGTCAAGGATCTGCTCTCTCTCAAGGATTACACATCCTCTCCCAAGATGTTGTCTCCAACATTTCTTCGAACTAGAAATTTTAATTCCGGTTACTCTGTAGCCTTAGAACAAATGGTTGAAGGACGTGCCGAATTTATTGATTCATCATGGAGCAGTGTTGGTGAGTTGGGTACTGTTGTTTCAGCAGTCAACCCCTCTAAGAAAAAAAGTGGGTTGGATGCTGCTGTTTCAACAGTCAACCCTACACAGAATAATGGTGTGTCTGCCTTCGAATTATACGATGAGGATCGAATCAATCATGATTCATTTATTAAGAATATTACTGAGGTCTCATTTCTCATTAGTTGCACTGAAGACAAATTTGTTGATATTACAGTCAAATGTGATGACACCAATACATGTCCAAGCAAGCGCCAGGTTGATAATGGGCAATAGTATTCGCATCTTAAAATTGGTAATAAAAGTGACATGAACCACAATGACACGCCTTGCAATTATAATAATAATTACAAGCCATGCTCCAAAAATTCTACTTCAACCAACATGGTTCACAGTAAGAAATATAGTACGATGAGGGATGGTGCCAACAATAACTTAAATAATGGTGCCATTAAATAACGTGGACATCACCCACCTACCAAAAATAAGAAAGTTGTTAACTTATCCTCTGTAGAGTTAGGTCAGGATTCCATCAAGATTCTTAGTAAGGGTTTAGGATTTGCGGTTGCTCCCAAGGCATCCCAAATGAAAGCATTTTGTGCAGCATTGAGGAAGGGATTAGCGGTTTAGTTGTTGATGATAAAGAAGAATTGAGACAATAATTCTCCTTTATTTTGAAAAAATCCAGAACTCCCAAGAGAAACTTATGTAAGGAAGAGTTTTTTTCTCTCAAAGCTCTTCGCAATAATGATAACATTGTGATACTGAAAGCCGATAAGGGAGGTGCCGCTGTTGTTCTAGATAAGGTTGATTATATTAGGAAAATGAATGAACATCTAGATTGCAGCAGCTACAAGAAACTTAACTCCAACCCCATGCCCAAGGTATTAAGAGAAGTTAATAAAGAAATAAAAAATTCAGGGTTGGATGACAAGTTAAAAAATAAATTGACCCTGTCTTGTGAGGTCATGCCAAGAATTTATGGATTACCCAAAATTCATAAAGAAGGAATCCCCCTTAGACCGATTGTTAATATCATAGGGTCCCCCACCTATGAGTTGGCGAAATATGTTGCCAAGATCCTGAAACCTCTTTTTGGGAATACTGACTCTTTCATAAAGGACTCAAGTAATTTTTTCAAGATCATTAAGGATCAGAAGGTTGAGGAAAACGACATCTTGGTTAGTTTGACATGGTATCACTATTCACTAATATTCCTTTAGATGATGTAATTCAAGTCATTAAAGATGTCACTGATCCAGGAACAACCAAGCTTGTTGAGATTTGCCTACGCTCCACCTTCTTCAAATTTCAAGGGGAATTCTATGAGCAAGTATCAGGTGTCGCAATGGGATCTTCGCTATCCCCTATTGTCGCCAATCTATACATGGAACACTTTGAGAAGAAGGCCCTTGCCTCATATCCCTTAAAACCAGATTGGTAGAAAATATTTATAGATGACACCAACATAAAGTGGATCCATGGTAAAGAGAATCTTGAAGAATTTTTTAATAATCTTAACTCCATTTCCACAGAGATTAAGTTCACGATGGAGGTTGAAGAAAATAGGAGCATTTATTTTTTGGACGTTCTTGTCACTAGGACTGAGGATGGAACTCTAGGGCACTAGGTGTTTAGAAAGAAAACCCATACTGATAGCTATCTCCACGTTGAGTCCTACCATCATCTAGCTCAAAAGTTTGGTGTCCTTAATACCCTTGCCGTCAGAGCCATGAGGATTTCTGATGCTGAACACTTGAGCGAAGAAATCAATCACCTATCATCTGTATTTAGGGATTTAGGTTACAAAGAAAGAGATATAAAAAAAGCCCTAAAAAGAGCTGAGGGTTCGATCTTACCTCAAAATCGCCATGAACCTCGAGAAAACATGGGTAGGGTTTTTCTACCATACATTAAGGGTGTTAGTGATAAAATCACTAAAGTTTTGAAAAGGAACGATATTTTCGCGCAATTTTCAACAACATGGACTATTAGGCAGAGGATGTGATCAGTTAAAGATGGAATAAGCCCTAAAAAACTCAAAGGAGTGTACAAGATTGACTGTTCATGCGGGGAAAGTTATATTGGTGAGACTGGGTGTTCACTTCAGAAATGACTTAAAGAGCATGGAGTTGATATTAGGTATGAACGATCACGCACCTCAGCCCTTGTAGAACACTCCTCAAAAACCAAACATCAAGTACATCTTGAAGATGCAAGGATCATTGCGAGAGAAGAGCACTATCAAAGAGGAAAAATAAGAGAGGCCCTTGAGATTATAAAGCACCCAGATAATCTTAATAGGGATGGGGGAGTTGAAATCAGTGACACTTGGAGACCTCTTCTTCGACAAATCTATTCCTCCAAGATGCATCTGCCGAGGTATAGTTTTTCAGGTAAAAAATCTCAGGTATGTTCCTCCTCTTTTGAATTCTAATTTAGTTTTAATAATTTAAAATTCTAATAATTATCCCTATTAATTGATTTTTATTTTGTTTAAAATAAAAATTAATTAATTAATCAATAATTATTAGTAATTTCTACTATTTTCCTATAAAATTTCCTTAAATTTTTTTTCCCTAACATAAAAGATTAATCAGTAAATTAAAATAAGCACAATTAATTAAATATTCATAAATAAAAATAAAACTATTTAATTAATTCCCTTATTTATAGTATAAATCCCAAATTAAATTATAATAAATGAGATATATCTTTTTAAATTAAATTAACCAATATAGTTAATTATTAATTTCTACTATATTCTTATAAAAATTTTCCCAATTTTTTTTTCCTAACATAAAAAATTAATTAGTAAATCAAAATAAGCATAATTAATTAAATATTCATAAATAAAATAAAACTAAATAATTAATTCCTTTATATATATATATATATATATATATATATATATATATATATATATATATATATATATATATATATATATATATATATATATATATATATATATATATTAATTATTAATTCCTTTATTTATATATATTTATATTTTATTTAAGCCTAGTATAAATCCCAAATTAAATTATAATAAATTAAATATATCTTTTTAAATTAAATTAACCAATTTAGTTACTATATAATATAATAAATAATAGGCATAAAAATTAAACTAAATAATAAAAATAAATCTTAAATTCTTTATTGCAATAAAATAATGAATTAAACTAAATAAACTAAACCATGGTAAATTAGTATCTTAAATAGGCATAATAAAACTAATTAGAAAATTAAATAGGCATAATTAAACTAACTAATTAGTTAATTAAATAGGCATAATTAAAATAAAATAAATCTTAAATTCTTTATTTTATAAAACTTTGATTTTATTAATTATTACCCATAATAAAATAAAAATTCATTAAATGTAATTATTAAAATTAATAAAATAAAAAAACAAAATACAAAAACTTTGGTCGGCTCTTTTCAAGAAATTTATCTCTATTAATGGTCTGAAACCCTTCTCTAAAATTCTTCATTCTAATGTCCTAATGATGGATCCCCGTTGGGATTCGAAACGTCGACACATGTTCCTTAATACTGTGGATAATCCAAAAAGCTCTTTAAGAAATGGATCCCTATCTATAAGAATCAATTTTCCCGGTGTTGCATGTAAATTTTTGATTGTTCATAACTGTAAGCAGTGATGCCGCCTGTTCAAAGAAAAACTTCATCTCTCAGTATGGTAGAACAAACTGCTAAGTTTTGCAATAGTCTTGCACTATTGCGAGACTCAGGCTTTCCTCAATTCTTGCAAAAGTTTGACGGGCACGACCATGAAGTGGCCCTATAGTTTGCCAGAAGTTTCAGAAATGGCCAAGTACAACTTGGGCCTCTAGAATTTAAGGTTATGGAAGAGTTTATAGCTGAAGCGATAGGCTTGGAAAATACTGGTGAGCAGTGGTTTAAAAATCAGAAACTAGAAAGAATCGATGAAAGCGTTTTGTCGATGACAGGAACATGAAGGTAGATTGGAAGAAATGAATTCCGCGCAGTGCCCTGCTGGGACAGTGGCGAGACCTCCTTTTCATCCTACAAAAATTCATAACCTGTGAGGGAAGGTACTCCCTCACTTTTGTGTACCATTTTAGGATGTTGCAGCATTTTGAAGGTAGCTGGCACGTCCGGTGGAGAATTGATTTCGCCTATTTTTTTATTAAGAGCTTAGGAAAAATGGCCAAGGGTGTGCAGGACACACAGGCATACCAGGCCGATAAGAATTTATATCACCATGGCCTGATAAAGATTTTTGTCCAGAAACAATTAGAAATTAAAGGCATGGCCTGGGAGGCATTGTTAAAACAGTTACATAAAAAGAAAGCTGTTGGAAAGGAGACAGAGGACCCTGCCAGCACAAGCAAGGGTACGAGTAAGAATGAAAAGGGAAGTCCTTCTTGCACTAGTGCAAAAAGGAAACGACCCGAAAAATCAACAGAAGAAAGGACCCCATCTCCAAAGAAGAAGAAGACAACTAGTGCAACTGTTGAAGAGACTCCTTCTACGACACCAGTATAGGCACAGACCCCCGAAGAAGATAACTTGTCAGTCCTTGCTGACGCAGAAAAATCTGTAGAAGTCGAAGATGACACTCTGTTGGCCGATTTTATTAAAAAGGCCCAGAAAAAGAATGAAGAAGAAGAAGAAGAAGAAGAGGAACCGGAAGAAGAAGAAGAGAAAGAAGTGTTTGTTGAAACCCCGAGGGATACTGAGGTCCCTGAAGAAGACACATCCCCTGTCGAGACAGAAAAAGAAGAAGATTTGGTAACTCCTGCTACTCAGATAGTTGAACTAGAGCTTCCAGTGCAGAACTTATAATAGCTCATAGTTAAAGTGTAGGAAGATAAAGAACAGAGTAAGGAAGAATTAACTGCGGAGATCCAGAAAAAGAAAGGAGAAGTTAGAGTTTGGAAGTACCATGCCGCACAATGTTTCAAGAGACTTAAAAATGTGACAAAGAAACTAAAGAACATCAAAAATAAGAAGTCCGAAACATTGCAGGCTGATGTCAGTATGTCAGAGCAGGATTGAGCTGGAATGCTCACAGTTTTGAAGGGTTTTTTTGCAAAGGTAAAGAGTTGTGTGAGGACACACAACAACTTACTGATGGGAGGATGTTAGCCCCCTAATTTTCTCTCTTTTTTCCATTTCCCCTTCCTAAATCATAACCATTTACCTCTTTTATGCACCCTCATCTTTCACCAGTCCAAGCACGGTGACATATTTCGTATAAACTTTATATTTCATATTTTTAATTCAAATTAGCATTAATTAATTATTTATTACATGATTTCTTACTTTTAATCACTCTTTGTAACTTATTGATATCTCTAATGTTTATTTGGTAGTTAGAGTACTTATCGTGACCGCTGATCTTAGTGCAGGATCAGATCTTGCACCATTGCCAGCACAACAAATCCTTGCAGCAGATCCGAACCTCCTTGATCACCGCCTCATCTTGAGACACTTCAACCATGATAACAGAGTGATCCAAAGGCACCCGAGACCAAATCCGTGAAGGGCGAAAGATGGAGATTAACTACGACCAGTTCTTCTAACTATTTAATTTTGAATACCAAAAAAGCTAAATTATGTGTTTGGTTATGTAATCAGTTAAATGATCTATTTTGGCATTTGGCGAAATATCTATATAATGTAGAATGTAAATAGGACTAGGGCGCTAAGTTTTTGATAGCAGAGGAGAATAGAAACACAGCCGAGAGGCGGTAGTAGGTTGTTGTATTTTGTTATCGCCCAAATATGGGCTAGACTATGCATTAATGTATGTACTTGCCTTAGTGAATTAATAAAAGGAGCTCTGCCTCATGTTTCGAAAATTATGTTTCTATATTGAGTTGATGAATTGATTAAGGTACTGAGCAGTGTTTCTATTTAGAAGGGAAATGTGCTGGTTGGCTGGGGCCCAGCCAACCCAGCACGTTTACCCCATTTCCTATTTTCTTGTAATTTGCGTTCGCATTTTCAAGTGTGATTTAGTTTCAAGAACATTCATTCCCGTCAGAGTGAAAGTAGATCTGTTGTGTGAAGTAGATAAATTTCCTTTTCGTGCAATTTCCTTTCCTGCACTTGATTTCATATTGGTTTTCCTCTGCCTGGGCCAAGCAAGAGAAATAACCTTGCACCAGTGCACGTTGGTGTGATATTTCCTTTCTGCAATTCTGTTTGATTGGTTTTCCCCACCTGGTCCAAGCAGGAGAAATGAACCTGCACTAGTGCACGTTGGTGTGATGCAGCAAGCTTTCTTAGTCTACTTCCCGCAATCTTCTTTCTTTCATTAAAAGCTTATGATAGGATAAATGTATATTGATTGTTTCTTTATTCCTGCACTCTGTTAAGATCAGAAACATTAAATTTTTATGTGTGCAATTTGAATTAACAGTATAATATCACTTGCAATAATTAAGCACTCATTTTAAGAATTAAATGCTAAGTGCAGGAAGCTCTGATCTAGTGCAAGAACTAGTTTCTTGCCATGAGATCTGAGTGATTTGAACTTGGAAAAGTTCAAGCCCTTGCATGAAGTAAAAATCCTTTAGTAAAGACACCATTTATACCCTCTACATAAATCTCTGTTCTTGCACTAGTGCAAGAAGACTGCGATAGTGCAGGACAAATTAGTGCAAGAAGGAGATCTTTAAAGGAGCAGGTTTAAGTGCCCATATGATGAGACTGCTAGTGTCTCTGCTAAAGAATAAAACACACTCAGTATTTAAACAATAATTAGCTGGAGTGATTGCCTTTTATATTTAGTTCCCTCTTGCAAAATGCATTATTTCTTGCTCTAGTCCTAGATTGTTTTGATGGTTCAAGTTGCCTTTTTCTCTTTTTAATTTGGTTCTCCAATATTTCATTTAAATAAAGTAGGGATATATATTAAGAAGATTCATACCATCTCTGGCATTGCCTGTGCTTCGTATCTAAGTTTACGGATCCCCTAAGTTGACAAATTAAGTGTTGAGGAGTTTGCTTAAGTGTAATTCTTGCAACCAACATAGGGTTGGGGCCACCACCAGCTTGATGATTTCCACTTGCATTGGCACCTGACATGATGAAGAAATGAGGTGGAGGGGAACGAGATTCATAATCATAGGAAGAACCCAATGAACTAGTATCAGAGTTGATATGGGGACTCGACAGAGGACTAACTCGGATTCTATGCTGTGGGGTAAGTCTTCTTAATGGAAAATGAGGATGAAGACATTGGAATCTCTAAGATAAACACCTTGGGGGTGCAATGATGGAAAGACATAGATGATACAAAAAGGGTGAAGAGTGATATACAAAGGCCCAGTGAGGAAGATAAATTAGTTACAATGTTTATGTCTTGGCTTGGTAGTGTAAACCAAGCGCTATTCACTTTAGGTGTAAATGTGTGCAAGCCATGTGTTAATTGTAATTAAGCACAGATGGTTGTATAAATAAAAAGAAAAAAATGCTGAAGTAATATAAATAAAATTGAAACAATAGTAAAATAAACAACTATAGATGCATAAATTCAACCCAAAATAAGGCTTCCCAAACAACTAGTCTAAAAGGAAGGCGAAATTGACTCAAAACACACAAGACAACCAAAATATATAAGGTCTAAGGGACAGATGTCAAATGACTTAGATTTGTTGGAAGAGGTGCAGAAAACAACATGAAATCGGAGGGAAAAAGCTGTTGCAAAATGGGCAGCAAAAGGTTAAAACACTAGGGGAAACAAGGGAATCGTAAGGGAGAGACCAAAATAAACTCAAGAGGGGGTTTTGGATGGAATAATAATCGATCAAAAGGGACCTGGAAAAATGATAGATCGAACTATAAAAAATGGATGAAAGCATAACAAAATCTTAGACTACCTACTCAGCTAAACCCCTCCTAGAAAGGTATAAGTGTACTAAAACCCTAAGGGGATTGGTTACACTTCAAGGAGATAAACTGAGCATATCTAGGCCAAAGACAGGCTGAGACAAAGGTTAGAAAACTCTAAATAGTGTTTGCGGAAAACCCTGATTATCACAAAAAAACTTAGAAAAAGTTGCAACTCATAGGTACTGACCTGTAAACTATGGAAATCATAGTTTCTGGCCTGATAACTACAAGTTCAGGAAGCAATCGTAGGCTCTGGTCCAAAAAGTGTGAGTTCCAGATCCGGGATTTTCGGGCAGTAGGTTGCAAAAAAAGTTGTCGTCTCTGGCGCATTGATACCTGTTACCAGCAGAAAACACCTGAAAACACACGGAAGTTAGAATTTTTACTATTTTAGGGCATAAAAGGTGAAAAAAAAATATCAAGAGAAAATAGATGAAGAAAAACCCTAGTTACTAAAGTAGTTGGTCACGTAGGAATCTAAATTACAACAGTGGAGTCACCGATTGTTAGCGTAAATTTTTAACGCAAGTGTATGAAGATAGCTCACTTTAGCTGTGTGTGACAACAACCCTAACAACAAATATGGTTTCTTAACTTCCTTATATCTGCAATAGATAGTAAAAAATGTTGCAAAAACCCAGATCTATGCAGTAAAAGAAGTTAAATAGTAAAAGGAAATAAGAGTTTCTCCATGCATCCAACGGACAAGACAAGATATAAATAATTTTATATGTATTATGAAATCTAGGAAAGGAATAAATAATGATGTTACCAGGCCCCCTCAATGGGATGGGCTCTTGGCTGTCCTCAATGCTTCAGATCCAGAAGTCTCTCTCTCTCGATGATGTAGAAAACCCAAAACATGTTGAACTCTATTGGTGCTCAAGAAACAAGAAAATAGTAGTAGCAATGAGAATTATCAAAGTGAATAATGAATGGAAAACTCTCCTATTTATAAAAAATATTGATTTATCCTCGATAATGGCGAATAATAAAATATTATTAACCAAGATCTAGATCTAACTTCCTGGAATATTTTATTATATTTTGTTGGAGGGAAAAGGAATTTAAATTGGTTAAATATATTTATTTAGGAAAAATAAACAAATAAATGATTTATTTATCATTTCGAGAATGGGGTTAAGGAATAATTTGACAAATAATGATTTTTTTAATTATTTCTAGGTCATTTAGTCAAATTTAACAAGGAATAATAGTTAAATAGTGATTTAATTAATTATTCCTAGAGAAAAATAAGAAAACTAATAATTCATCTAATTATTTCTTATAATTGGGTTAAATATGATGAGGAATATTATTTATACAATGGTTTAATTAATTATTCCCAGAGGAAAATGAAATATAAGGATTTATTTAATTATTCCTCACGGGGTTTCCTGTTTGAACCATAAATAACTTAATAAAATATGGTTGATTAGATTATTTCTTATAGTGAAAAAAAAATTATTATGGTAAAATTTGTCTTACATGGTGTACTTCGATCCATCTAATTGTAAATGGTTAGATGAACAAAAATTGGTGTAATATAGAAGATATAAAAGCATTGTTACTTGCGATGAAGAAGTTATTTGAGTTGCATGATTATTTGAAGAATTTGAAAGTAAGGATAGCTATTTTCAGTCTTAAGGGAAAAGGGGAAATCTTGTGGTAAGATGTGAAGAGTGTGAGAAGTATCAAGACAAAGGAGTTGAGTTGGTTGAATTCAAAGGAATTTTCACAAAGAAGTACTTGTCATAGAGATACTATGATGGTAAGGCTAAGGAGTTATAGAAATTGAATATGGCATATATGACAGACAAAGAATACATGACTAAGTTTCTATAGTTATTAAAGTATGTTCCATATCTTAAGGATGATAAGACGAAGGTTCAAATATTCTTTAGTGTATTTCCTTTAGTATTTAAGGATTAGATTGAGTATGATGAGCCTGAGACATTGGAGGAAGTAATTGGGAAGTTTAAACAATGTTACAGGTAGTCTAAGCGTAAGACAAAACCTAAGTAGGGTTGGAAAGGTAATGAAAATACTAATGGAAAATGGGATAAGAATCGAGGAATACTTTAGGATACATGCAACAAGGAGAATGCATCACCATACAAGAAATTCAATGTAGTTTAAAGAGGACATGGATTTCGGTCTAAGGATCATAATAGGTGTGATGGCAGGAAGTCTTTGCAATGTTGGAATTGTGGCAAGGATCATTGTAGGAGATATTTTCACCAACATCAGAGTGGCAGGTCTCAAATTTACAGCGCTCAGGAGGCATAGATAGTTAGGGATGTTGGAAAAAATATTCCTCAGATTTATGCAACATTGGATAATATGAAAGCTAATCATCAAGCATCTATTATCGAGATGGAAGGTAATATTTTTATCAATTTGTTCATATTTTGATTGAACCTTGATCTAGTTATAGTTATATCATTCTTGACTTGGTGGATAATTTTTTCTTGAATAAATAAGTGCATGCATAGCCTTGGTTGGTGTAGTTGGCTACAAGTACTACAAAAATAGTTCATCATTGGGTAAGATCTTGGGAATTTGAGCTGAACGATATGTCTACTTGAACACATCTAAAAGTGTTTCCATTAGAATCATACAATATTTTATTAGGTATGTATTGGTTGTAAATTCATAGGAATAAGGTATATTGCTATGATACAGATATTGAGTGTTTGGATGCTGATGGAGAGAAGATAATCTTGTAGGGTAAGAAGAATCCTACGTTAGTGAGAATCATTACAACTATGAAGGAAAAGCGTAGTGGAAATATAGAGTGTGTCTTGTTTTCATTTCATATTTCTAATGAAAAAGGGAAGGATGTTGAGGATGATGAAGTCTTCAAGAGGTATTTGGTTTTGCAGTGGTTTCAGGGAGTATTTCTAGCATATATTTCAGAGTTATCGCCTCATAGGGAAGCTAAACTTTTTTATTGAGTTGATGATGACAAAAACACCAAAATCCAAGGCACTGTACAGGATGACCACTCTAGAGTTGGTGGAATTGAAGTTGCAACTTAAGGAAATGCTTGACAAGGGTAATATTAACCCAAGTCTGTCGCCTTGGGGTGCACCCATATTTTTTGTGAAGAAGAAGCATTACACTCTTAGGTTATGTATTGATTACAAGAATTTGAATAGGGTGATGATCAAGAACATGTATCCTTTTCCGTGAATTGGCAATTTGTTTGATCAATTTAAGGGAGAAACAATGTTCTCGAAGCTTGAATTGATATCAAGATATAATCATGCACACATCAAAGAAGAGGACATCTACAAAACTACATTTTGTAATAGGTATGGACATTATGAGTTGGTAGTAGTTCCTTTTGGTCTTACTAATGCTCCAATTACTTTCATGTGTTTGATAAATAGTGTGCCGTGTCCTTATCTAGACAATTTTGTGATAGTATTAATTGATGACATATTAATATACTCTAAGAATGTGGATGAGCATGAAAAACATCTAGAAACAATGCTAAGATTTTTGAGAGAGCATTAATTGTAGGTGTTTGGTCAATTTATTGTGTCCTAAATTGCTACATTAATTTGTCAATCCGGGATTGGTAATCTGACGAAGTGTGGCGCACTATATGTGCAAGATAACTTATCTCTTACTTTTTGTCATTTTTGGGTTTTTTATTTATCTTGGGGGTTTTTATCCTGGTTGGTTTCCTAATGTGAGATGGAAATTCTAAAAGACAAGTATGGATATAAATGTTCAAGACAATGATGTCCTTTATAATGATTTCCCAAACTTCAAACTTCAAAAGGGTTTTAAAACATGCAATGACAAAATTAATTCCTAAAAGAAAATGAAAATGTGCCACTATACTAGTCAAACAAACAGTGAACTATTGATCATGAAACCCATTACCCTTGCTGCTGTCTAAATACAAAAGAAACCGTGCTCAAAGAAATCCAAGAATTGCAAGCAAAGTAAAGCTAAAATCAAATTACATCAACTCATATTCTGACCCCTCACCATTAGTCTCGTTATGGCTTTCGGAGGTAATCATAAACAACTTGAGCAATCTGATATCTAATTTGCAGAAAAATAAACTAATATCAAATTACACACTCATACTTCAATTCCTCACCATTAGTATCGCTATGGCTTTCGGAGGTAACTGATAATGACATGAGCAATTTAATATCTAACTTGCAGAAAAATAAACTAATATCAAACTACACACTCATACTTCAATCCCTCACCATTAGTCTCGCTATGGCTTTCGGAGGTAACTGATAATGACATGAGCAATTTAATATCTAATCTAACTAATAAAACAAATGTACAAAATTGAAATAAATAAAACAGTGCTGGAATTAAAAGCTAAGAAAAATAAATCAGCAGAAGGACAAGATTGATTCCATGTCATTAGTCATTGTAAAACTATGTGAAAATGCCCGGGCTGCCTACTGTAATCTGGAACAAAGACACTGATCAGTTAACAGCAGTATAAAGCATGAAAAATTATGGACAGAAATAAAACATTAATACCATAAGAGATGTAATATATACACGTGAATAACTATGGCATAATGAACGTAAGGAAATAAAGCATGAAACTATACAACAATAAACAAAACCTCGGCGTGTACAGGGGCCCTCTGCACAATCCTCGGGGAACAGCTATCAACCACGAATTATGCTTATGAACAAAGTCTTCTCATGTATTCAAAATGCAGTCATAACAAGGAAATAATGTCACGGCACAGTGGGCTTTCTTTACAGCAAAATTACATTACAAAAGCTAGCTACTATGCGTATGAGAACACATTATTTATAACAGAGGATGACATAACTACTTTCCTACAATCTGCGCTGATAAAAGACACGTGAACAACCACGTCCAGAAATCTAGCATTATGGCTGCCGTGAAGATTAAATCTATGGAGGGTGGCCGTTGAATTCGGCTTATGGAGTAGTTCACAGGTGTTGATACGTCCCCTGAGATTTAGGAACGGCCACGCAAGTCTTCACGTGGTGAAAAACAGAGTTCTGTCACCGTAGGACTCTTAGGTTGACCACCACTTGACTACCTTTGACCACGACCTTCTTTGGTGAATTCGACTGAGCCAATAGGACTCGGTCCATATCCATGTCATTTCCAACTTGCCCATGTGGCTTGATTTTCCTGAAGACACCTACAATATAGACTTTAACAAAATGGCTGCGGAAAGTTGAAGCAGCTATGGAAAGTGACAAGATTCTGCAGCTTAATGAGAAGAAATATAATTCAAACAGCAGACACAAAACATAGTTAAAAACCACTTTAAAAGCTCTTTTATGATTAATATGCAATGATGTTGATGACTTAGGAGGTCCAGGTAAATGGAAAAAGTCTAGAAAGGTGTATAGGAAAGATGCAAGTTTGGGACTCAACATACCCCCACTATGAAGGTGTTGCATGTCCCCATGCAACCAAAATTTTGATCATTCTCCTTCAATTCATATGCCCTGATACCTTTTCCAGTACATCCAGTCCTCTTCTCCTCTTTCTTGGTGCTGCTAACATCCTGGGCTTCTTCATCAAGCATCTGAATTTGAGATTAATCAGTGCTCTACTTATCTTCTTGCATTTCTTCTTCAATTTCCTGTTCTTTTTGTGCCACAGTTGACTGTTCCTGAAGGTGAACTAGTCTCTCAAACAATACTTGATGGACTTCTTCTGAGGAAGGGGTTTGATGCACAGCCTCAATGCTTCTTTTCTCTTTTGATTTTGTTGGCTTTTTACCCTTAGTCTTTTCCTTCCTCCTTTTAGACAATCTTTCTTCTCTACTAGTTCTTTCAACTGTGTTAGTAGGAGTGCTTTGAGTTTTATCACCTGTTCTCTTTCTTCTACTTATTTTTGATGCACTGCCTTCAGGGGTTTCTTGGGGTTCTTCAAAGAAATTTCTAATTAAAAACTGCTCCCAGGTGTCCTTTTTCTCTTTTAACTATTTTTCTATCAAGATTTTCACGAGACCATGGTGATACAAATGTGGTTCTACGTCCCCCAGATGCTTTTGGATGGTTACAGACATATTTTTCAAACTGCTTAGTAAAAATTATGGCAGATTGAGGGTCTGGTTGTCTAGAAAATTCATCAACAATCGGGTATGATACATGTACATTGATCCAAAACGTCCCTCACAAGTGATAAACTTTTGAATAACCAACAGTAAACTGGCCCACTCTTCTTTTAAAGCATGGACAGGAATTCCCTTTTTGAAAATGGTGACATCCATACCTGGGTTATGTAGGATCACTCTCCAGGCTTCCTCGCCAATGCTCTTGTTCTTGAACTAGCGTTCACCTTCTTAAGGGAGTTCTGTAGCAGCTGCTATGGATGCCTCAGTCACTGTAAATTTGAGGTCCCCAATTTCTACCTCCAGACCGTGGAAAGACCTCGCAAAAGATTTTGTTACCTCCTTATTGTAGCCTTTAAACTTTTGAATAAATCGAAGCCATTTTTCCTTTTTCAATATGTCTTTGACTTGCGGGTATCCTTCCATAAATTTGGGTCCCTCTGGTTCTGTCCTCAACAACCGACCCATCCTTCCTTCTGTTCTTTAAAACTCGTCTGCGTGAGGAGGGTTTAGCGGAGGTAAGATGGCTGAATTAGCGGAAATGAACAGGGTTTATGAAGGAGACCAGTGACTGTAAGCGGATATCATAGAATAGGTACATGGAATGAAGCGAAACAGAGAACAAAATGGGGTGAAGGCTTATGTGAGCACGGTGGAAATGTAGACGTGAGGTCAATAGAACAGTAGGGGGAGTAAAGTGCATCCGATAGTATTTAAAATTGGGTGGCTGCAGAGTAGACGCAAGCACGTTTATGAAACGGCTGCGGATTTTGTGCGGCTGAGAGAAGTCGTAGTCAAATCAACCACGTTCCATAATTACAGGTGGAGTATCAAAGTATAGCCGAACACGAGTGAAGACCGGAGGCTTGATTATGAGGCCGTTTAAAAATGAATGCAAGGATTGTGGGGGAATCGTATAGAGATCGTGGAATGGTTATGGAGTTATCAACGCAATCATTGCATATAATGGAGCTATGGTTTATAACTATGTAAAAATGTGCTTGAATGCCATTTGAAATAAATTTCTACTCATACCTTGGAATTCTTGCCATTTTTCAGTAGTCTTCAATCATTTGCTCCTCGTTGATGCTTTTGAATGCCTCATGTCTTCATAATATGTCCTCATACCTGCATTTGATTTCATGATTGTTGAACTAACATTTGACTGTAAATTTTTGAAAAATGGAGTGGTGGCTACAGAAACTGCTTCTGGCTGCGGAAACTGGTGTCAGCTGCGGAAACTGACACAACAATTATTTGGGTGAATGGAGATGGATAGATGATAACTGACTGAATGAAAATGGTCATGAAAGAAAAATTTTATTGGTGAAATGAAATGAAATAGATGAAACGGAGTGAAATGAAATGAAGTGGAGTGGAATCAAGTGGAATGAAATGGAGTGGGTTGTCATAAAACTTGTGAAATGAGAGAGAGAGGAAATTTTTGGAAAATATAGGGTGTCAGGTGTTCCTGATTTTCACCCTACATTTTTTGTATATGACTGCCAATCAGTGATTGGTTTTCAGGATTATACAATTTTTATTTATTTATTTTTTATTTTGAAACTGAAAAGAACAAAGGCTAGGCTAGTGGAGAAGAAGGATTCTTATTCACCACCCTTATTGCAGAATTATCTTGAAACATTTTGACAAATTCCTCTTTTGAGAGTGGCTTATGATAGATCTTTAATCTGTGACCATTCACAATAAGAGGAGTTTGAGATTCATCAATGGTCTTGATTCTTATCGCTCCATTGCTAAAGATCTTGTCAATCTCATATGGCCCAAGCCAATGAGTCTGAAATTTTCCTTTAAAATATTTAAACCTGGAATCAAATAGCAATGCCCAATCTCCTTCGTGAAACTTCTTCTCTTTGATGTATTTGTCATGCCATTTAGCTCTTTGATATTGAACTAGATCAGTTCTTAGAATTTCCTCTTGTCTAATCTCATCTAGCTCATTCAACTGCTCCATTCTATGTTTTTGGGCTTCTGATAGATCCATCCCCAACTGAACTGCCATCTTGAAGGTTTTGACTTGGAACTCAATGGGGAGCAGGACTTCTTTCCCATAAACAAGTTCATAGGGAGAATGTCCTGTTGTATTTCTCCATGTAGTTCTGTAGGCCCACAAGGCTTCGGGAAGCCTTTCTGCCCAATCTCTTCTATGTAGATGAACAGTTTTGGTGATGATACTTTCAAGAACTTTGTTTGTAGACTCCACTTGACCATTTGCTTGCGAATGGTAAGGAGTAGATCTTCTGTGCTTGATTTTGTATTCTTCCATCAATTTCTCCACCAAGTTGGATGTGAATTGGCTTCCCTGATCTGTCACAATTTCTCTTGGAACACCAAAGCGAGTAAAAATATCCTCATAAAGAAAATTAACAACTGAATTTTCAGTAGCAGACACTAATGCTTTGGCTTCCACCCATTTAGTAACATAATCAATACAAACCAATATATACTTATTTTTCTTAGATGGTGGATTAATAGGTCCAATGAAATCTAAAGCCCATTTTTCAAAGGGTTCGATGAGTACCTGTGGTTGCAATGGCATTTCATTTGAAAGGGTAGGTTTCCCTACTCTTTGGAAGCTGTCACACCTTTTGACATATTGTTTTGCATATTTGAAGAGGGAAGGCCAACAATATCCTAAAGAGTGGATTTTATAGGCTGTCCTTTTGTCAGCAAAGTGTCTGCCGCATGGTTCATCATGACATGCCTTGAGGATATTAGGCATTTCATCCTCCTTGACACATCTTCTGATCACAAGATCTGGCCCTGTTTTAAACAATTCCTTAGAAATCCATGAATATTTTGAACTCTCCTGAATAATATTTCTTCTTTCACTTGGAAATAAATGTGGAGGCAGTTTCCCTGTAACCAAATAGTTAGAAATATCTTCATACCAAGGGGTCTTAGTAGTTACTGCAAACAAGTATTCATCAGGAAACTTATCCTCTACAGGAGAATCTTCTTTAGTATTCTGAATCCTAGACAAGAAATCAACTACTGTATTTTGTTTCCCTGGTCTATCCAACACAGTAATATTGAATTCCTACAAAAGTAGGAGCCATCTTGTCACTCTGCCATTAGTAACAGGTTTGTTCATTAGATATCTAATCGCAGAATGATCAGTATGAATAAAAGTTTCATAGCCTGTTATATAATGTCTAAAGTTATTGATTGCATGAACAACAACTAAAAACTCTTTTTCAGTTACAGTATAGTTCAACTCAGTGGGAGTCAAATTTTTACTGGTATAGTAAATGACATAAGGGACTAATTCCTTTTGACCCAACACAGCTCCTAGAGCTGTATCTGAAGCATCTGTAGAAATATGGAAAGGGAGTTTCCAATTTGGTCCTCTCAAGATAGGTGCTTAAGATATTCTTGTTTTCAAAGTTTCAAAGGCTGATTGACAATCAAGATCCCATTTGAATTCACAGTCTTTTGTAAGCAGTTTGAAGAGTGGAGATGCTATTTTAGTGAAGTTTTCTATAAATCTTCTATAGTATCCAGTAAATCCTAGAAAACTTCTAACATCTCTTTGACAATTTGGAATAGGCAACTTGGAGATGACTTCAACTTTTGATCTATCAACCTTAATCCCATCTCATGAAATATGATGCCCCAAAACAATACCTTCAGTAAACATCATAAAGCATTTTTCATGGCTTAATGAAAGGTTTGTTTCTTTACATCTTATAAGGACTTTTTCCAAATTTTCTAATGCCTCTTCAAATGAATTACCATAAACTGAAAAATCATCCATATAAACCTCTACACAATCATGGATTAGATCAGAAAAAATTCCTAGTACTGCTCTTTGGAATGTTGCTGGTGCATTACATAACCCAAAAGGAAGCACTCGGTAGGCAAAAGTTCCCTATGGACAAGTAAATGTGGTCTTATCTTGATCTTCAGGTGCTACCTGAATTTGATTATAGCCACTAAAACCATCCAAAAATGAAAAGTACTTTTTGCCTGCTAATGTATCTAATACCTGATCGATAAAGGGAAAAGGAAAGTGATCCTTCAAAGTTGCTTTGCTCAATTCCCTGTAATCAATGCATAACCTCCATTTACCATTCTTTTTAGGTATTATAACCAAAGGAGAAACCCATCGGCTATCTGAAATTGGATAAATGAAGTTTACATTGAGTAGTTTTTGGAGCTCTTCTTTCACTATCTCCCTAAGGTTTGGATTCATCCTTCTCTGAGGTTGTCTGATTGGTCTACTATTTTTCTCAATATAGATATGATGGATGCAAGTCTTAGGATCAATACCTTTCATATCAGTATACTCCCATGCAAATGTAGTAGAATTTTTTTGCAAGATTTTGGTTAGTTCTTCCTGTTGTGACTTTTCCAAATTTTTGTTGATATTCAATGTTTTTCCTGGAAAAATCTCAATGGTAGAACTATCGAACTCTTCCATAGAGTAAAGAGACATTTGTCTTGATGATAAATATTCAATGTCAGATTCCAACTGAAATTGTGTGGGGTCATATTCTGAAGATGTCTCAAAATTTTCTAATGTGTTCATAATTTGACTATCCTCACTGATTTCAGAAATGGTAAAGACAGGTTGTATAGTGTCCTCATCATCGACCCATTCATTGTCCCCTACTTCTGTGATTGCTTTTGCTGGAGGATACAAATTGAATTTCTTTGTCGAATTACAATTAGAAATGTACATATCCCCAGATCTACAACTAATGAAAGCATCAGCTGTGGCTAGCCAAGGTCTTCCTAAGATAAGTGGGTGCCCTCCTAGATTACTCTCGGGAGTCAAAATCATAAAATCTACTGGATATTCCCAAGAATCTAAGGAGACTGAAATATCTTCTAATACACCATCTGGTTTGATAATTGATCGATCTGCAAGTTGCAGTAAAGTAGGTGTAAAAAGAAGATTAGGAAGTTTTAGCTGTTCCATAGTCTGTCTACTCATAATGTTGATAGCAGCCCCCAAGTCAATCAATGTGTTTGGAATTTCTATCCCATTTATATGTGTCTTGACAATTGGACTTCCTGGATCTACATACTTTTGCATGGTAATTTTTCCCATCATAATGTCTGCAATCTTTCCTACCAGGTGGATTCTTCTTGTGTCTTTTAGTTTCCTTCCTGGTCTTTTGAAACTCAACTCCTTTATTGTTTTTGCTAGAATAGGAATCTCTCTAATGGCTTGTAGCAAGGGAATCTTGATACAAACATTCTTTAATTCATCTAGAAAATCATAGTTAGGCAACAAGATTTGTTTTTCCACCCCTTTATCAATTTGTAATCTTTCAGGGAAAGGAGGTGTGGATGAAGATGCATGTTGCTCAACTATAGGAGTTGTGGGGGTTAACTTTTCTTTCTCTTTTTGAATGTTTGAGTTTTGAAGAGATGCTTCCTCAGAACCCTTATTGACTTTAAGAGAGTCCTCCTTAGAGGTATCTTGCTCTATGCATGTCATTTTTTTTATTTTTAAGTTGGGCTAATAATTCTCTTTCTAATCTTCCAGGTCACACTAGGTGCAAGAAGAGAGCATACTTAAGAAATTATTGAACCAATAACTCTCTTTTCTGATCCTCCAGATCACACTAGGTGCAAGAGGAGAGCATACTTCAAGAAGTTATCAATTTTTCCCTTCTTTTTATTGTTTTTTTTTAAAGAAATTGGCTACCTAGTTACACTTCCCCGGAAACGGCGCCAAAATGTTTGGTCAATTTAGTGTGTCCTAAATTGCTACATTAATTTTTCAATCCGGGATTCGTAAGCTGACGAAGTGTGGCGCACTATATGTGCAAGATAACCTATCTCTTACTTTTTGTCGTTTTTGGGTTTTTTATTTATCTTGGGGGTTTTATCTTGGTTGGTTTCCTAATGTGAGGTGAAAATTCTAAAAGACAAGTATGGATATAAATGTTCAAGGCAATGATGTCCTTTATAATGATTTCCCAAACTTCAAACTTCAAAAGGGTTCTAAAACATACAATGACAAAATTAATTCCTAAAAGAAAATGAAAATGTGCCACTATACTAGTCAAACAAACAGTGAACTATTGATCATGAAACCCATTACCCTTGCTGCTGTCTAAATACAAAAGAAATTGTGCTCAAAGAAATCCAAGAATTGCAAGAAAAGTAAAGCTAAAATCAAATTCCATCAACTCATATTCTGACCCCTCACCATTAGTCTCGCTATGGCTTTCGGAGGTAACTGATAATGACATGAGCAATTTAATATCTAACTTGCAGAAAAATAAACTAATATCAAACTACACACTCATACTTCAATCCCTCACCATTAGTCTCGCTATGGCTTTCGGAGGTAACCGATAATGACATGAGTAATTTAATATCTAATCTAACTAATAAAGCAAATGTACAAAACTGAAATAAATAAAACAGTGCTGGAATTAAAAGCTAAGAAAAATAAATCAGCAGAAGGACAAGACTAATTCCATGTCATTAGTCATTGTAAAACTATGTGCAAATGCCCGGGCTGCCTACTGTAATCTGGAACAAAGACACTGATCAGTTAATAGTAGTATAAAGCATGAAAAATTATGGACAGAAATAAAACGTTAATACCATAAGAGATGTAATATATACACGTGAATAACTATGGCATAATGAATGTAAGGAAATAAAGCATGAAACTATACAGCAATAAACAAAACCTCGGCATGTGCAGGGGCCCTCTGCACAATCCTCGAGCAACAACTATCAACCACGAATTATGCTTATGAACAGAGTCTTCTCATGTATTCAAAACGCAGTCATAACAAGAAAATAATGTCACGGCACAGTGGGCTTTCTTTTCAGCAAAATTACATTACAGAAGCTAGCTACTATGCGTATGAGAACACATTATTTATAACAGAGGATGACATAACTACTTTCCTACAATCTACACTAATAAAATACACGTGAACAACCACGTCCAGAAATCTAGCATTATGGCTGCCGTGAAGATTAAATCTATGGAGGGTGGCCGTTGGATTCGGCTTATGGAGAAGTTCACAGGTGTTGATATGTCCCCTGAGATTTAGGAACAGCCACGCAAGTCTTCACGTGGTGAAAAACAGAGTTCTGTCACCGTAGGACTCTTAGGTTGACCACCGCTTGACTACCTTTGACCACGACTTTCTTTGGTGAATTCGACTGAGCCAATAGGACTCGGTCCATATCCATGTCATTTCCAATTTTCCCATGTGGCTTGATTTGCTTGAAGACACCTGCAATATAGAATTTAACAAAATGGCTGTGGAAAGTTGAAGCAGCTACGGAAAGTGACAAGATTCCGCAGCTTAATGAGAAAAAATCTAATTCAAATAGTAGACACAAAACATAGTTAAAAACCACTTTAAATGCTATTTTATGATTAATATGCAATGATGTTGATGACTTAGGAGGTCCAAGTAAATGGAAAAAGTCTAGAAAGGTGTATAGAAAAGATGCAAGTTTGGGACTCAACAGTAGGCCAAGCTTAGTAAGTGCAGTTTCATTCAAAAGAAGGTTCATTACTGGGGACATGTTGTTTCAAAGGAAAGTATAGAAGTAGACCCTGAAAATATCAAAGCTATCATGGAGTGGGAAACTCCTAGGTATGTGGAGGAGGTCATACAATTCATGGGATTAGAAGATTACTACATGCGGTTATTAAGAACTTATCATAGGTTTCATATCCTATTACATACTTCCTGTGAAAAGGGAAGAAGTTTGAATGGACTGAGGAGTGTGCATCTAGCTTTGAGAAGTTGAAGCTTTTTCTTAGAAATGCTCTAGTATTAAAGATTTCAGATCCAAAAAAAGAGTTTGTGGTATGTACATATGCTTGCAAGAGAGGAATTGGAAGATTCCTGATGCAGGAAGGACATGTGGTATGCTATGAGTCAAGGAAGTTGAATGAGCAGGAGAAGAACTATGTGACTAATGATATTGAGTTAGCAACTATCATCCATGCATTGAAGATGTGGAGACATTATATTCTTGGAAAGAGGTTCATCTTGATGAGTTATCACAGTGGATTGAGGTACTTATTTGATCAACCTAATATGAATGCCAGAAAAGATATATGTTTAGATAATCTCAATGATTTTGAATTTTATATTAGGTACATCAATGGAAAAGAGAGCAGGGTTGCAGATCCTCTTAGTAGAATAGTGTAGGTGAATCACATCGCAACAATGAGTTCTTATGGGACAGACTTGCAGGAGCGGATCTTGCATGTAGGGAAATAGGACGATGGGTATTGAAAATTGAGGCATAGGTTACAACAACAGGGTGAAAGTGATCAAGATGTGGATTATCATCTCAGAACAGACGGCTTGGTCAGATTTAAGAAGAATATTTATGTACCAGAAGACAGTGAGATCAAGAAGCTTATCTTAAGAGAGTTTCATGTAAATCCGTATTCAGGTCACCCAGGGTATCAAAAGACATTGGAAATAGTTAAGAAATTATATAATTGGATGAACTTGAAGAAATAGGTGGATGAGTTTGCTGTGATATGTTTGGAATTTTAGTAGGTAATATAAGAGTGTAAGAATCTAGATGGTTTATTACAGCTAATTCCAATTCTAGAGTGGAAATGGGAGGCCATTTCCATGGAATTCATTACAGGTTTTCCGAGGACATCAAAGTAGCATGATTCCATAATGGTTGTGGTTGACAAGTTAAGTAAGGTGGCTCACTTCATTGCAGTTAAGTCTACAAATTCAACTAGCGAGGTAGCTCATCAAGGATATGGTGAGATTGCATGGTCTTCCAAAAAAGATTATATATGATAGAGATACCAAGTCCACTTCTAGGTTTTGGAATGAGTTGCTTGAAATTTTGGGTACATAGTTGGATTTTAGTACAACTTATCATCCACAAACAGATGGACAAAAAAAGAGGGTTAACAAGATTCTCGAGGACATGTTGAGGATGTATGTCATGCATTAACAATGGAAGTGGGAGTAATATCTTCCACTGGCTGAGTTTGCTTATAAAGAATTTTCGAGGTAAAAAATGGTCCTTAAAATAAAAATGTACAAAAAAAATCAAACTTATAAGAAACAATAGGATTCAAGATGATTATTTCAAACATGGGGGATGATTCACCATTTTTTAAGTAAAAAGGTAATAAGATTCAAAAATAAAAAAACAAAAAAAAAGTACTTTTTGAATTCATATTTCCAACTTATCTCCCTATGGTTTTACTCACTTTTTGAGTGGAAGCACTCTTTGGATGCATAATTTTATTACTCATCCAAGGAGTACCCATGTTGCATACTTTTGATGGACCTTGCAACATGAAAAATGAGAAATACATAAAAAAAAACATGATTGCAATCACATTTTTTCATGTATTCCTCATTATTTGTGTCGAAGAGTCCACTGAAAATATGAAACATGGGTACTCCTTGGATGACGAATTAAAATCCAAATCCAATGAGTGATCCCACTTAAAATATGAGTAAAACCGCAGGGATATAAGTTGAAAATATGAGTTGAAAAATAGTTTTTTTTCTCTCTAAAATTTGATTATGTAATATAACCTTATTTTATTATTTCCATTATTATTTTATAATATTCCTTAGGAGGCCCATTTTATATCTCAAAATTTCTCTAATGGGGTATCAAGAATCTTTGAATATGATTCCGTTTGAGGCACTTTATGGCAAAGTTGCAATACTCCTATCAACAGGAGTGATCCCTTGAACATGTTATTGATTGGATTGGATATGTTGACAGAGATGGAATACGAAATGCATGTATTTAAGGAGTTTCAAGTTGGGGAACATGTATACTTGCGCATCAAGCCTAAGAAGAGTTCTTTGAGGATTGGGTCATGTACCAAGTTGGAACCTTGGTGTTGCGGGTGATCCGGTGGATCAATTTAATGATCAAAATTAAAATTGTTTGAATCAGCTCAAAACCATCACTAAATTGAAGATCTCGCCACCCTAATTCCAACACAATTCATTTGACTCAAAACTGACATCGGATGCTCTCGACATTGCCTTCTGATCGAATTGGTAAACAACTAAAAATTTTGGAACATGGGTTGCAGGTACACCCAATCAACCGTCCATACGCTCATTGGGAATTTGACTATGTTTTTATGGGAATATGGATGAATGACAAGTTTCATCATTATATTGGTTTTTTTTAGTGCGATTTCATTTCTTATGTGCTGGACCTGTGAGGGAGAGCCACATGGGCCAACTAATGGCTGCCACGTGGCTGCCACTCATTTCTGAAATTTTTTGGTTGAAGTCGAAGTGCCTCCACAGGGTTCGAAGCCACAACCTCATGACTAAAAACAAGGCTCTCTATCACCCCACCTATGATGTTCCTTGATAACTATAGTACACAAGTTTTATTATACATTGGTTAGCGGAGGATTTGGGGATCGGGACTAGGCTTAACCCTATACCCTGGTCCACCCAAACACACCATGTGGTGGGAATTCAGGGTCCAGGGTTAACCCCATAACCAAAAATATAAATATTAATGTAAAGCAATGTTTGAACCATGTATTAATCGACAGAAATGGAAAGGTTCCATAACCATATATTATATGCAATATTCAAAGTTATAAACCATATGGTATGACGACGTTGAATGCGTATAACACAAACCATATATTAAGTTATAGCCTAAGTCCTGGAGCGGACACGGTCTACCTCCAATGGTCATGGTATAAATCAACACCATAACATATGCCACGATTATAAACAATTTAATGCTATGGTTTAAAATTCAGCGGGAATGAACCCAACCCAATGTGCAAGCATGGTTACGAAGCAGGTTATGGTTAATGGTTATGGCAGTTACATTAGTGGTCCATGCACAATATATCACATGCCATGTTTTTGGAAATGGTTATGGTCAGCGGTTATAGCGGGAACCTAACCCACGACCAAACCCAAAACTGCAACATCAACCATGGTTACTGAGCAGGGTTAATTTCGTCGACAATTTTTAAACCAACCCCAGATCCAATGGATGATATTGCGCTACTTGGTACATTTTTATTGGGTCTTGGGCCAACTGAGTGCATTTAAGTGTTCAATAATTTTCACCTGAATTGACAGGAATCTTGTCGGTGCGGGGAAAAATTGTTGCTCCATGTGGCCACAAAAGGTAGACTTTACAGAACAATTTGCAGGGGAGTGCGAATTATAGGTCAATTAGTAGAAAACTTCCATGGAGCATAACTGAGTTATTTTTTGACCTTTTTGAGTGAAGAAAGAGCCCAAATAGGGGTTTTTGACTATTCTGGAGCCATTGGAGACATTATTTTTAGCATTCTGAGCACTGTAACTTGATGTAAACACATATTTTTGAGAATAATGAAAGAGGCCCAACATTGGAAGCTGGACCATGAGATGTAGCCCAGGGGGGGTGAACTCATTCATCATTTTTTGTCATGTGTATACTGTTATGGTACTGATGTCTTCTTTATTTTCTAAAAATTTGAGTTTAAAATCATGTTTATGTGTTAATGAAATTGACATAATTGGCTAAAAGCCCTAAACATTCACTTGCAATTTTTACTATAAACTCTTAGGTTTACATATACATATTAGTTTGGTATTAGAGCTTTGGTTCTTAGTTTGTTTTGAGGGTTTAATTTTGTTGCAAGTGTTTCTGATGCTTACAAGGTTGAAGCTCAAAATAGGATAAGGAAATATTGTGGTAGCAATTCCTCGATTTAGGAAAAGGAGAGCACATTTTCCATAATCTCCACCACACATTTCACCTCAAGTTTCACCAAAATCCTCACTAGTCATGGTACATGAAGGAGATCCTGATAATATTTCAGAGGATGAGAAGGCTTTCAGAAAAGAATTCTTTGACATGACAGAGATGGTGAAATTTCTCTATGAAGGGATGAATACATGGTTGCAACAAGGTGAGAGCTCCAATCCTTCAAAGGGAGATCGAGATAGCCCTCCAAAAGGAGATTGAGATAAGCCTCCAAAAGGAGATGGAGGAGATGGGGATCAACCCCCAAAAGGGAATGGAGGAAATGGTGATAAAACACCTTTAACACCACCTTTCTCTTCACCTCCATCCTCACCACCATCTTCACCATCATCATATTCTACATCAACCCCTTCATAAACAACTCCACATTCTCCAAAGGGACATGGTAAAACTCCACTTTTAAAACTTGATATAAATTTTGAATTGCCTATGTATAATGGAGAGGTAAATGCTGAGAGATTAGATAATTGGGTTCGTCAGATTGAAGTGTATTGCAGTGTTGGGTGTGGCGCCTGACCTATAATTAAATGCTGCCTGGGGGGTCCAGGGGGAGCAGCTGTGACTTTATGGAGCCCCCCCCCCTCACGGGGGGTTTCGGGGGCAGCGCCCCCGAAGCTAAAAACATATGTAAAATTGCCTTGTAAAAGTATAGTAATTTCTAGTCAATCTGGGCCGTCCATTAGGCGGATGATCTGACAGTAGAAGTTATGTTTAGTTTATGGTTTTTTTCCCTAGAAGGAAACCCCTCTCGTTGTATGAGGGTATTGTATTGTGGCTGTGTATTGCATGTGTATTCTCGAAGCGAGAAACAGATAGGGAGACTATGAGAGAGAACAAAGGATATTACAACAGATCTGCTGTAGGTTGTGTCTCTTCATTTTTTTGGATAATAGAAAGGAAGGACTGGTTGTTCGGGGTGGACATAGCCCAAACTGGGTTAACCACGTATATCTGTGTCTCCCTGGTTTTATTTGTTTTATGTGCTTGTGTTTTCTGCATATTTTATGTGTTCCATTGCTCTGTAATATATAATTTTCTAACAACTAGTATCATAGCCGAAGGTCTATTTCGCTGATAAAATCACAGGAAAGAAGGGTTCCTGGTTCGAGTGGGAGTAATGGAGGAAGATGGTAAATTTAGGGTCGAGAAATTTAATGGCCAAAACTTCCCGATGTGGAAGCTGTAGATGGAAGACTATCTATATCAAAAAGATCTGTACCTACCATTGAGCGGAAAAACAAAGAAGTCGATGGCTATGATAGACGCAAAATGGGAGATTCTCGATAGCAAGGCACTCAGAATAGTACGGTTGTGCCTCGCGACGTCGGTATCCTTCAATATTTTGAAGGAAACAACAACAGAGGGTTTGATTAAGGCGTTGGCGAAATTATATGAAAAACCCTTGGCCTCAAACAAGGTATTCATTATGAAACATTTATTTAATATGAAGATGTTAGAAGGTGGATCTGTGCAGACCATTTAAATGATTAATACAGTTACCAGTCAGTTAAGTTCTGTAGGGGTAAACTTCGATGATGAAGTTAGAGCTTTGTTATTTTTGTGCTCATTGCTAGAAAGCTGGAATGGTTTAGTTATCGCCATTAGTAACTCTATCTTTGGATCTAGTACTTTAAAGTTTGATGATGTTGTCGGTGCTATCCTTAGTGAGAAAATGAAATGGAAAAGCTCCGGTGAGACATCGGGTAATGCTTTGAGTGCAGAGTCTAGGGGAAGAAGAATGGAAAGAGGAAAGAACTCAAGATATCGCAGTAAATCAAGGAAAGGCAGATCCAAGTCTAGGTCAGGGATAATGTGCTAGAAATGTGGAAAGAAAGGACACATAAAGAAAGACTATAGATCTCGGAAGGGAAAAGAAGGAGACACATAACAAGAAAACAATCATGAAGCAAATGTGACAGGTGATGTGTTACAAGATGCCTTGATTCTTTCTTTTGAAATGTTACTGATTCCTGGGAAGTAGATTCAGGGGCTTCATTCCATGCCACACCTGATAAGAAATATTTTCATGACTATGTTCAAGGAGATTTTGGACAAGTCCGGTTGGGTGATGATAAACCCTATAAAATTGTTGGAATGGGCAAGGTTCTTGTAAAAAAACAGAATGGAAACCAATGACTATTAAAGGAGGTAAGGCATGTTCCAAATCTGAAGAAAAATCTGATTTCAACAGGGCAGTTAGGCGGTGAAGGTTGTGTGACAACTTTCACAGATAAAACCTGGAAGGTCGCTAAAGGAGTCCTGGTAATAGAAAAAGGTGAAAAGGTTGGTACATTATATTTATGCAATGGTATTTCTAACTCTGTTAATGCTTTAACTTCCAAAGGAGCAGATGCAACATTATGGCATCATAGGCTTGGACACATGAGTGAAAAGGGGATGAAGATCCTTCACTCAAGAAATTTGCTGCCAGGTTTTAAGAATGTTGATTTGGATTTATGTGAGAATTGCATTTATGGAAAATAGAAGAGAGTTAGATTTCTCAGATTTGGGAATGAAAAGAAGAGAAAAAAATTAGAGCTTGTGCATACAGATGTATGGGGACCTGCTCAGGTATCATCTCTTGGTGGCTCTCATTATTATGTTTCTTTTATTGATGATGCAACTAGAAAAACTCGGATTTATTGTATTCAGAATAAATCTGATGTATTTGATACTTTCAAGAAATGGAAAGCTTTGGTTGAGATTGAGACAGGAAAGAAGTTGAGGTGTCTTAGATCAGAAAATGGAGGTGAATATTGCAACAAAGAGTTTGATAGGTACTATTCAGAGCATGGAATTCACAGAGAGAAGACAGTTCCAAGAATACCACAAGAAAATGGTGTGTCAGACAAGATGAACAGAACAATCATGGAGCGTGCAAGGTGCATGAGATTGCATGTAGGATTTCCTTTACTATTTTGGGCAGATGCTGTAGATACTGTTTTTTATCTAATAAACAGAGGGCCTTCAAATTCCTTGGATGGTGGTATTCCAGAGGAAGCATGAACAGGTAAAAAGGTAAACTACTCTTTTTTAAAGCCTTTTGGCTGTGAGGCATTTGTCCATATTAATAAGGTGTTAGCCACCTATAAAAATTTGTCATATCAAATGGTGTCTAGATCCTTTTTAGCCTTCAAGAAACAATTTCATGACCAAATTGTGAGTTCTTGAAGTCTTATGATGACATTTACTCTTTGAGTTAATCTTCATTACTGTTTCCCTCATAGTCCTAAAGAACTTGCTGTTTGCCAAGAGAAAGACTGCTTAAAACTCCATTTTCCATCATTTCAATGATCCATTTTCACCCATTTTTTCCCTTTCATAAATACCCTCAAAATACCTTCATTTAGCCTCTAAACCATTCCAAAACCCCTTTTTAAACCTTATGTACCCCTTTCATTTGGTTTAAAAGACCCTTTTTTCCTTATCAAAACCCCCGAAAACCCTTCAAAAACCTTTATTTTGGCCTAAAAACCTTCATTTTTCTATTAAGGCCTTAAGCCCCAGCCCCTTTTTCTGCATATGACCTGCGTTGTGACTGGGCGCAAATCGCTCATCGCATCGCAAATATTCATCGCATTGCAAAACACATTTTACTTGTTTTTTATGGTTATTTGCCTCCTGCCAATGTGA
Source organism: Pinus albicaulis (assembly GCA_034641835.2). NCBI lineage: Eukaryota > Viridiplantae > Streptophyta > Pinopsida > Pinales > Pinaceae > Pinus > Pinus albicaulis. Next base: position 424,848,017 of record CM076569.1, on the reverse strand, counting down.
TCTCGTGATCAATTCTCCATCGTTGATCTGATCTGCTATGCCCAGATCTAATGGCCCATATTTCTCCTCGTTAGAAAACTTTCCATTCCTTATTTTTCTTCATCGTTAAATCTCCCCCCTCGATCTATTTTTCATATCAATGGCTCTCGCTCCATCGCAAATCGACAATCACATTTTCCCTTTGTTCTTTCCTTTCCCTCCTCCGATGCTGATCCACTGATTTAATCTCAGCCATCGAATCCACAAGAACCAATAGCTAAGATTCAATCGCACTCCACCAATAGCCCTCCAACATCAACCCGCTAATTTAATCATGACCGTTGATCTCTTTTAGATCGAACGGTCCGCGCTCAATCGCATCAGCACATCACATCGCCACTTTTCCCTTTCCTCCCGCTGATGCGATCTTGCAATGAAATCTCCACTGTCGATCAAGTTTGATCAGACTGTCTGTGCTCAATCACATCATTGCCTTTCTCCCCTCCCCTCGCACCATTCACGTCCTGTGCGATTCTACGATGCGATCTCCGCCGTTGATCTTCTCAAATCCAACGACCCACAATACTTCTGTTTTTAAACCCCACCCCTCTCTTTCTCCCCCATTGATAGATCTCGACTGTCGATCCTCATGATCCAATGACTCCCATTGATCCTCCTTTTCGCCTGTTCCCTTTCCCTTCATTTCTTCATATCTTCTTCTTCTCTTAAATCCAACCATCCATCAAAGAAATCTAACGATCGGGACTTAACCCGATAGCCCATTGCACCCGTCCACTATGCGCAGATGTTGCTGACGTCACCATGGACCCCACGTATCCCTTTACCCCACAACTCTTCATCGATCGTGCTTAACCTGCGCCGTTCGATCTGATACCCATCATCCAACGGATCAAACTGCATATTGTGTAATCTTTTGGACCTCCCCGTAGTGCACAAGTTCTGTGCAAAATAGGCGGTTTTAATTTTCCACGAGTTGACTAATGTATGGAATCACGTTTTTTTGGACAATACCGCTTACCCCCCAAACGCAAAGCGAAAACCACTCCCAGTTTTCCGCTATACTGATCCCTCCACCAACATTGTTTTTTCATCTTTTAATCCTAGCCGTCAATCTTTGAGATCGGACCTTCCTGTTTTAACCTCGCCCCCATTCACTTTTCACTCAACCTTCTCCCAAACAACTTGATCGAGCAATCTCCACCGTTGATTATTCTAAATCCAACAGTTCCTGTTCACTGTCGTGCCCAAACTCCATTTTCACCTAGTTAGCTGTTCTGCCAGGATTTTCCTCCCTTTTTCCGTTGCATCCATGTTTTCCTCACTACTCCTCCACCCTCACGAGCCTCTGAAGAAGTCTTAACCAAATTATGTAGGATTTTATAATAAGTTTGTGTGTTTTGCAGGGTTCTTAATGGTGGTTGTTCTGTGTTTTTCCACAGTCACAGATAGGTGACAAAAAGGCTTGGAGTGATGATTCTGTGCCTTAATCTAATGAAGAAAATGATCTTCAGGGTATGAAATCCAAGTTTAAAACATCTGGATCACAATCCAGGGTTTAACAAAAACCCTCCAATAGCAGAAAGCCACCTGTGTAAACAAGCCAAACAAAGTGTATCAAAGTGAAGAAATCAAGGTTAAAGAGTGATTAAAGCCAAAGCCAGAAGATCAGAGTTTTAATCCTAAGGTTTAAAGAGATAAAGATAGTATCAAAGAATAAAGACCCGAAGCGAAGATCAAGGCTAGTTAAGCCTAAAACATAGACCGAAAGCAAATTAAAAGTGTTTTAAGGTTAAACAAAAAGTTATATCAGTCGAAGGAAGCCTCCACTGCCACATCAAAGGATAAAATATCCTTTCAACTACCAAAGCACCACCTATAACTTCAAATTAATCAAAAGAAGGCATAGTTATTACCTTAGTCAGTGATATTTTATTTAAAGCAACCAGAGTTATTACCAGCCTGCCTAAAGAGTTTTAAAGTCAAAAAAATCTGCTAAGCGGCTAAATACTTAATGAAAACCAATTGATACAGAGAAAATATCAGAAAACTTCTCTATTGAACCCCTCAAAGATAGAGAAGCATTAAAACTTGTATTAATTGAACTAGAGATCTTATTTTTCATCTCACATCCTCTTTCGTCTATAAATACTTCTGTAGAAGATAGTATAGAGGTTGGTCTTTGGATATCTGTTGCATGTAAATAGTTTTCTGAAGTTGATGTAGCCCTGTTTGTAATTGAAGATACATAAGATGAGATGAGAAGTTTGAAGCTGTAGAAAGCTATTGGACTTGATGATTGTAACTAGTTTGAACATCAAATACAAATAACTGATTTATGGGATCCTGGTCTATGTCAATGGTGATGTGTTTCTCTCTGTAATTGTTATTTTTCTTTATGTTTCCATTCTGTCCACTTTTCTCTAATAAAGAACAACAAATATAGAGCTAGGATTTACTCTTAAAAGTACCCTACTCTCACTGATAAGCTTTATCTTTATGTTTTCCTCCAATTGTGTATTTAAGAATGATTTAGTACAGTCCAAGCAGTCAAGGAATGTTGGTGAGCCCATTTCTTACTGTCTAAACTTTAAAACATTGTTCTTGAATGATATTTTCATTACATGCTAAGTAGAGTTGGACTAGGAAAGTTTATGGTTTTCCCTGTCTTCTAGTTTCTTCTCCAAAGGTTGTTTGAAAGTTTCTCTTAAGAGTATGTTAAAAGCAGGCTCGTTTCAAAGTACTTACCTGATCTTAGAATAATTTTTATGTTTATCATGAATGTTTTCCTTTTGAATATGCTGAAAGCAAGCTAAGTTAAAAGTCTTTACTTGATCTTAAGCTATTCTAAATGTTTTAAATGTTTTCTATTGAAAGTACATAAAAAACAGGATAGTTTCAAAGTACTTACCTGATCTTAGATTACTTTTGTGTCTTTTATTAAGTGCATGCCAAAAGTAGGATAGTTTCAAAGTACTTACTTGATCTTAGGCTACTCTTTGTTTCTTCATCTGTTCGATTTCCATCACTCCATTTCTTATTGTTCCATTCCATTAAATCAACTTAAAGAGATCCTTTGGCATAGATGACATGCCCCATGGACCACTCTTGAACCTTGCTGTTTCAATTAAATCCTCTTATGACTCCATAGCCCAATGGATTAAAGATGCTCCTTGCCTATCTTATTAGCTAAACCATTCTTCTATATATTTACACCTTCACCCTTCATATAGACTTCCTTCACCTTCATTACATCCTTTCCCAACCAAAACAAAACAAAACCCTTGTTCTTAATAACTAGCCTAAAATCACATTCCAAAACTTTAAAAGATAAATCAATCTTTGCACTTATAGAGAGATCCCTCTCTGGATTCAGGAGGGCTAGATCCTAGAATCCCAAAATGGTTTTTGATGTAGTCTCTGCAGCATTTAGTCTTGTCACTCTGCTAAATTACAGAGACCTAATATGGCGACCATACTGGGGACTTTCTGAAGTAATAGATAACTTCACAACTCAGATAATCCCATTTTCAACAATGAACCAAGTGTCTGCCTAGAGTGATTTTGATTGTTGATGGTGAACAATTTTCAAATACTTGAAATCAAGTAAAAAATTCTTCACCTGGTAACTCCACTGAAGATCAGTAGGCCTGTTGATTTTCTTTGGTATTCAAACCTATTAATGGTGGTGGACCATAAAATTTTTTACCTTCTAAAGCTAAAAATTTCCACCTGATGACTCCATGATCCTAAACAGACCTAAAGACTCCACTGGGAAACCCTTTATCATAACATCATTCAAACTCAGTTAAGAAGGCTTTAAGGATTAAAGTTTTCTTGCTAAAAGATCAGTTAGCCTCTTAAAGATTGTCATATTTGGTTAAAATTTTATTATTAGTGGGTCTAAAACACAACATTGTGGCTTCTAGAAGGGTCCATACTAGAGCGCATCCTGACCCAAATCCTCTTGAGATAGTTGATAATCATGAAAGAATCCTTAGGAAATCTCTTAAGGCCAAAACTTCAACTATTGTTAGGTCACTCAATAGAGCTAATTCTGTCCCTGAAAACCTTGCAACTCTACACGATTCACAAGTTGACTTAAGAAACCCATTAAAAACTAGGTCACTTGAGGATATAGATCAGATAGATTTTGAGCCTTCACCTTCATCCCAAGATAGAAGTAAACATCCTGGTAGTAGAGAAAATACTCCACCTGATTTGCATTTCCTTCATAATTTTGGTTTCTCTCATCCTAGATCTGCTCAACAATCTCTTGCTAGTCCATCCACTTTTGTTATCTACAGATCCACTATTCAAACCACACCATTTCATCAACCCCCTCCCATTCTACGTCCTCCACCTGTAAACCCTCCATTTTTCCCACAACCTCGTATCATGGAAACATGGTATGCTCCCTTAGTCCTTCCTTTACCTCTAATTAATCTACCATAGGAATATCAGTCCAAGATACCATTTTATGATGCCAGTGGTGCTACTATTGCTTCACAACATGTGGACAAGATGAATGACTATTTTGACATAAATGAGATTGATGATGAAACTGTCAAAATTAGGTTATTTGCTCAAAGTCCATGGGGAGAAGAAAGAAAATGGTTCAAAGGCTTAACCCCTAATAGTATTAATGACCTTCAAGCCTTTCATCAGTTATTTTTAAACAAATTGGAAGTTAGGAAAAACCCTCTCCAAATACTTTCAGACTACAACAATCTCAAAAGAAACACTGGGGAAAGTGTCCAAGTTTATTGCTCTAGGTTCAATAGTGTTTATAATCCATTGCCCCCAGACTTGAAACCTCCACAAGGCTCAGCTTTAAACAAATTTCTTGAAGAATTTGATCTTGAAATGGCCTATCAGCTGAGATAGAGAGATCCTTTGACTCTAGAAGATATGCAGAAAGGAGCCTTAGCTGTGGAAGTAAATTTGATGGAGAAAAGAGCTAGGATGAGGAATGAAAAGAAAGTATCATTTAGGGAAGAACCTGCACCCTCTACATCTAACTCGAAAATGGAAATGATGATGGAGGAATTGATGAAGAAGATGAGCATACTTGAGAGAACACAAGCTAGAGAAAACCAATCAGCTCCCCAAAACAGAAATCAATCTCAAAATCAAATCAGAATTTCAGGAGAAACCAACCTCAAAACAGACCAAGAGACCCTGATCAAGAGATTATTCCTCCTTTTCATCAAAAATATGTAAGTGAGGTCGAAGAAATAATTGAACTAACAGAGGAAGATGAAATAAACATGCTGGGAGTAGACAATGATACTTTTGATGTTCCTCACAATAGGAAACAAGGTTTACATACACCCTATGATGATGGTAGAATAGAAGATGAAAATTACTATCAAGAATTGGAAAATGTCATCATAGAGACTCCAAAAGAATATGACCTTAGGAATAAAAAGAATCAGGAAGCTCCCAAGAACAAGACCTGTGAAAATTCTATAAAAAACAACCCAGTGAACAAACCCAAAGTTATTAAACAAAAAGACAAAATAGTGGCTGTAAATTATGATCAAAACAAAGAGAAAGACATTCAAATTAATGAAAAACAGAGTGCAGACTTTAGCAGTGTTAGTACTTCAGCTAATTCTCCTATCAAAACAATTTTGAACAATGTAAATAGAGGGAATCAGTAAGCTAATTTTGCTGATAGAGTGGTGATTAAAAAGGCTGAAATAAACATTGTAAAAAATCAGACGCCTTTTAGTTTGGAACAGGAAATTGCGTAGATTAAAATCCTTGTTCCTCTCACTGAATTAATCACCCAAGATGTATATAGATCACAAATTTTGAAAGCTTTCAACATAGGAGAAAATAATGACACTTTGAACCTTAGTGATGACCAACCAGAGCTCTTATTTGGTCCTAAGATTGAAGGAAGATACTAAGAAGGGCCAGTTCCTCCTTTATATGTTAGTTTGAGATTTCATGAAAAAATTTTACACAATGCTATGCATGACTCAGGGGCCTCTCATAACTTAATGCCCAAAGTAGTAATGGAGAGTCTAGGCCTTGAAATCACCAGACCATACAAAGATCTGTACTCCTTTGACTCCAGTAGAGTGAAATTTTTAGGTTTGATCAAAGACCTCTGTGTTAACTTAGCACAAATGCTAGCCAAGTGTTTAGTGATGGATATTGTAGTGGCTGATGTACCCCCCAAATATGGTATGCTGTTATCAAGATCTTTGGGAGCCAAGTTACAAGGAACAATGCAAATGGATATGACATATGCTACCATCCCTGTTTTTAATCAAACGATAAGACTTTATAGGGAATCTCGTATGCAATATATGGTCAGTAGCCAAGAGAGACCAGAAAACTCTCCTCTTTATTCTGTGCATACAAGCCTTAACTCATTTATTATCTTCAATCATGAAAAATTTAATGAGAAAGAAATCTTAACTGACTTAGTGGCCACCTCTCACTGTAACATAGTGGTAGACACAGAAAAGGAGGAAGACAAGACAAAAGCATCAAGACAATTTGCCAAATCAGAAAATTATAGCAAACAAATCATAGGTCTAGAGCTACAAAACAGTCACCCATTGTTTGTCAACCTTGAGATTCAAGAAAACAATCCTTGACATAATGAAGAACATGAGGAACTAAACCAATTTCAACATAATGTTGATTTACTAGAGCAATCTAAAAGCACAATAGATAAAGAGGATAGTATCCAAACTATTCAATCTGAAACTAGTCCTCTTTGGAGTATGAGTTTTGATGGATCTTGTACTAAGAATAATGCCGAGGTAGGCATATGGATACACAACCCTGAAAAAAATCATGCTAAAGGGCATTCCTATAGGTTAAACTTTCAATGTACCAGTAACATAGCTGAGTACAAAGTCCTCCTTTTAGGCCCACACTTATTGAAGAAATTAGGGGCCAAAAGAATAAAATTTCATGGGGATTCATAGTTGATTATTAGGCAAGTGAATGGGAAATATAGTGCCAAACATCCCAGACTTAGGGCCTATAGAAATGATGTCATGGAATTATTGAAAATTTTTGATGAATTCCAACTTGTCTTTGTCCCAAGAAACCAAAATGTCCTTGCCAATGGTTTAGCCTTTGCTGCTACAACTTGCTTAACACCTTATGAAACCAAGCAATGCACCACCCAAGTCAAATTTAGACTAGTTTTCCCAGACAATGAAAAGTACTGGAAAGTTTTTGAGGGAGATGAACAAATAAAAGACTTCTTACAGTCCAGAAATGAATTTGAGCTACCAAGTTTAGATTTAGATTATGAACCAGACTGTCCTATGGAAGAAAATTTACTTGATGAAGAAGTAAATTCTACAGAGATTACTGATATAAATCTGTTATCCAATAAACTTGAACATACCACAGAAATTAGTGCAGATTTAGAAAAAGAAGACTTAGAAATGCTGCAATCTAACACTCAAAACTTGCCAAAAGGACTGGTCCCATTAGAAGAATTGTTTGATTTCAATAATGTTGCCAAAAAACCAAAACTAGAGCTTGTTGAAACTGAAGTAGAAGAGTGTAACATAGGCAGTGAACAAAGCCAAAAATGATTAAATTGTCTAAAACATTTCTAGCTCACATCAAACTGAAATATATTGAGCTGTTGAAGGAATTTTCTGATGTATTTTCATGGAGCTATGATGATCTAAAATCTTATGACATAGAGATAATTCAGCATAAGATACCCCACAAGGAAAACCAAAAGCCCTACAAACAAAAATTATGCAGAATAAACCCTGTTCAATTATCCCTGGTTGAGAAAGAAATTAAGAAAATGTATGATACTGGAATTATAGTCCCTGTTAGATATTTAGATTGGGTATCTAATCTTGTGTCTGTTAGGAAAAAGACAGGAGAAATAAGGCTTTGTATTGATTTTAGGAACTTAAACAGAGCCTCATTAAAGGACAACTACCCTTTACCCAAGATGGATCATATTTTACAAAAGGTAGTTGGTTCTAAAAGGATTTCTTTGTTAGATGGATTTTCAGGTTACAATCAAATACTGGTACATCCTGATAATCAAATCAAAACAACCTTTACCACACCTTGGGGTAATTTCATGTATGTGAAAATTCCCTTTGGTTTAATGAATGCTGTTGCCACATTTCAGAGAGCCATGGATATTGCATTCTCAGAAGAATTAGGCTTATTCATTATTATTTACCTTGATGATATCACTGTATTTTACAAAACAGATGAAGAACACCTAGAACACTTGAGAAAAGTCTTTGAGAAATGCAAAAAATATGGGTTATCTTTAAATCCAAAGAAAACAATGCTTGGTCTCCAAGAAGGCAAACTGCTTGGACACATCATATCAGAAGAGGGGATAAAGATAGACCCAAAGAGGATTGATGGTATATTGCAAATCAACCATCCTAGAAACATCAAGGAACTACAATCTTTCATTGGGAAGATTAATTTCTTGAGAAGGTTCATACCCAATTTAGCTGAACTCCTTATAAACAAAACAAATATGCTAAAAAAGGAAGGAGTTAAATGGACCTTTGAAGAAAAGAAATAATTTGAACTGGTAAAACAAGCATTAACCAAAACACCAGTTCTCATTAGTCCTGATTTTACAAAAGATTTTTTCATTTTTTCATTTGCATCAAAACACACAGTGGCTGTTGTCCTACTACAGAAAAACTTGAAGGGACAAGAGCAGCCAATTGCATTCTTTAGTAAGGCATTGAGAGATGCACCTCTAAAGTACAATATCATGGAAAAACAAGCCTTTTCCTTAGTCAAAGCCTTAAAAGACTTTAAAGTTTACATTTTACATTCCCACATAATTGCATTTGTACCAAATTCAGTTGTAAAAGACATTTTGACCCAGGACCCAGATGGAAAAAGAGGAAAGTGGATTGTTGTGATACTTAAATATGATTTATAAATCAAGCCCACTAAGCTCATCAAAGGCCAAGGACTAGCAAGATTAATGGCTGAGTCCAATTTTGAAGCTCTTGATATAAACATGATAAATGCATTAGATGAACAGGAGGAGTTTCCAACTCCAAATATTGAAGATCATTTTCTGTTTTCATCTTGGTATGCTGATATTTTGTATGTTTTTCTCAATTTGAATACACCTCCTGGTTTGTCTAAAACAAAAGAAAGATTTTTAAAGTTGAGAGCTGTTAATTATTGCATTTTGGATAAATGTCTATATTGGCAAAATGCTAGTGGATTATTGCTTAAATGTTTTCCTGAGAATGATGCAGATAAGATCAAGCATGAGTTCCATGAAGGATAATGTGGAGGCCACCTCTATTGGAAGACAAATGCCAATAAAATCCTTAGAGCTGGTTACTATTGGCCCACCCTCTTTCAAGATGTCCACAAAATGATTATTGCCTATCATAAATTCCAAATCTTTGAAGGCAAAAGAAAACTTCTTCTCTTACCCTTGCATCCAATCACTGTTGAAGCTCCCTTTCAGCAGTGGGGTCTATACTTCATTGGGGAAATTCATCCACCCTCATCTACCCAACATAGATGGATCCTCACTGCAACAGACTACTTTACCAAATGGATAGAAGCCATCCCTTATAAGCAAGCCAATGACTCTGTCATCATAAAATTCCTTGAAAATCATATCTTATCTAGATTTGGCTGTCCTAGGAAGATTATCATTGATAATGATGCGGCATTTGGATCCAAAAATATGTTGAATTCTATCACAAATATCAGATTACATTGGGCCATTCTACTGCCTATTGCCCTCAAGGTAATGGGTTGGTAGAATCCTCAAACAAAATTTTGGTAAATATAATCAAGAAGTTGCTAGAAGACAATAAGAAATCATGGCACACAAATCTAGTACATGCATTATGGGCTGACAGATTAACACTTAAGAAATCAATTGGAATGTCACCCTACCAACTAGTTTATGGAGCAGATGCAATTTTTCCAACCAGTCTAGGAGTGCCAGTCATGAAGCTGATCCAAGAAGTAAAGGCTGAGGATAATGATATGACAAGAAGAATTAATCAGACCATACATCTTCAACAAACCAGAGAGGAAGTCTACAATAGAGCATTACACAAGCAAGAAAACATCAAGAAGTTGTTTGATAAAAGAACCAAAGCAAGTGATTTCATCATTGGTGACAAAGTTTTGAAATGGGGTTCCAGGAGAGAAGATAAGGGAAAACATGGAAAATTTGATAACTTATGGCTAGGCCCTTATCTCATCCATTCTACTGCTAGTAACAATGCTTATTTCTTGCAGGAATTGAATGGAACTAAACTTTTTGGAGGTCCTGTCAATGGCAGGATGCTCAAACATTATTTTTCCTAACTATATCAATTTGAAGCTTTTTATTTTTCCTCATTGTAAATATCATATCTGTCATTTCTTTCAAAGTTAGAGAAATAAAAATACAAAAAACAATAGAAAAGAAAAGAGGGAAGAATGAAAATAAGAAAGGTACAACCCCATACCAAAAAGAAAAACAAAATATGAAAGTGTGCAAGCTCAAATGCCACTCCTAAAAACACACTTCTAGTTAATCATACAACCTAATCATGACTAATTAGCTTTTCAATTTACTACTGATAGGTTAGTAAATTAGATTAACCAAACAACTCAATCTTGGCTTATCAGTAAGGTAGATTAGGATAGAAAAACAGAAGTTTCAAACAAGCTCAAAATATGAACCTATGAATCTCAAAAGAAGAATGGCTCTAATTAAATCAAATCTTGAGCCAACGTTAGAAAACAAACTGGTTCTAATATGCCCAAAACATGAACCAGGAAAGAAAGAGTGTAATGTTCCCAATTTTAGCCTCAAGCTAAAATGGAACATTATAGTTAGCATATTTTTATTTTGTTAAATAAAATGGGTAAGGAGACACCTTAACCCATTTTTATGGAGAAATAAAACTCCTTGTGTGAAAGGAGGGATAATAAAGCAGTTGGATTGAGCACCACATGATGTGAACAGGATTGGATCTAGATTGATCTAGTCATTTTGACCAAGTCAACTAAAACTCTCTAGATACATTGCACCTACTTGAATAGCACAGTTTTAGTGGAGGCTTCACTTGCTTGAGCTGGAAGCAAGTATGAATGGGACCCATGGTGAGAAAGTACCTTTTCTTTATAAGGAGGAGATGGTAGCCCATTTTCATTATGCATTTGGCTTATCATTTTCGTAGGGTCTGCAAGACTTGCATCCGCGAGCTGTTTAGTAGGGTTTGTAGTGTTCTTCACCCAAGGGTGTTCCCGGTCGGGAATCCCTACCTCATCCTCAAGGAAGGAGAGGGTTTGAGCTTCATTTCCTCATTCCAGCACTTGGCAAAGCATTCTCTCGGCAGCTACAATGTTATTTCTGTAGTAGATTAACGTTGTGTTGATGGGTGCAGCAACAGAGGAATTCTTAGAGCCATCCTCTGGCTTATTCTTCAGGGGAGATCTTGTATATTCTTTGGAGGAGCAGCAAAGGTGACTCCTGGGCATCATTTCAATTCTTTGGCACCAAGCCAAACACTCACCATCTCTCACAGCGCAGTCTTGGACAGATACTGCGTTATTTTCAGAAGCAGTTGCTGGGAGAGCCATTTGGGCTCATCAGGAGGATTGTTCTTGAGTAGAGGGATCAGCCTTCTGCTGAAGAGCATTATTAGAGGAGGGAAACACTATTTCAGATCTGCCATAGCCTCTTTGTATATTTTGATTCAGTTGCAGTGACAAGTCAGATTGTCACATTTTTACATTTTACGGCATTTCTAGCCATCTCTCCTAGATTGGCTAGAAATCTTGTATTGGAGCCCATTCTTCTATTCTTGGGCATTCTTTCTATATTTTAGTCATATTTCATGTATTCATATCCATAGCAGTAGCTACACTCCTAGAGACAGTGCTGTCACTACTCTCTGGCATTTTATGCAGTTGCTGCATCTCTTGTATCTCATTGTTTACTCATTGGAGGAGGATTCTCATTGAATAAGGGGATTATTCCTCATCATATTTCTATATATTGTTACTGATATATTAATGTACATGATGGCTGTAATATATTTCATCTTTTTTTGTATTCAGTTTGGCAGATTTTGATGACTATGTTCATGTATTGCTGTAAGCTCTCTATTTGAGCATTTCCTGAGAGATCCATTTTGGCGAGATGTGTATAATCCTTCTAGGCTTATTTCTTTGAGCTCATCTTTTAGAAGAGAAGTTTTTTATGAATTAACAAGGGGATCTCAACCCCCTTTCTACTTATTTTCACACTTTCTTCCTTATACAACATCCTTGTGGACAAGATTGCAGAAATTTCCCATTTGGGACATTACAATGGTATCAGAGCATGATCTTGGCTCAACCTATGCCCAAGATCCATTGCTATCATAAGAGGAGATTATCTCTTAAAGAGAGGAGATATACAAGGAGAAAAGGAAAGAATCAAGGAAGAGAAGGTTTCCCTTCTTCTTTTCCAGGAGATTATCGAAAATCTTGATGAAAGGGAAATTTTGAAGAAATTTTCGGAGAAGGGTTTGTTGATAAGACAAATCCCAGCTATTTTCATGAAGGGTGTGGTCATTCAGCCACAGATGCAGATCCATAGCGCAGTCCTTTGTTCACTTGCATTGAAAATAAATGGAGGAAGAAAGGAGGCCATGGGAGGAGCAGCACTGCAACCCAAGGTATGGCTCATGATTGTTGGTTTAAGGGTTACATTTTTCATTATCACGCAAATGAAAAAACATGTGATGCATTCACTAAGGGTTTGATGGAGGAAACTTATTGAAACTCATTGTGTCATAATCACAAACACTTTGCATACATTGGAGAGAACCAACAACACTGTCACATTGAAGGAGATCCATCACCACATGGAGGAGAGAGGGGATCCATTGCTTCCACTAGAGGAGCCCTTGTGTCTTTTCAAGGAGATTCCAAATATTTTTGCATGTGGGTACCAAGACACAATTCCAGAGTCATATGGAGCATTATTGGGGATTGTGATATGGAGGAAGAAGAGTAAAAGGATCAACATGAAGGGATGAAGAGAATTCTCCCTTATCTATTTCAAAAAGTTTCTGCACAAAGAAAAGAGACTGCACTACGCAGAGGAGAGAGGGATAAATCAGTCCACTCATACATGAAGTCTATTTTCAGATCTTGATGTCTCACTTTTTGGTGGTTTTCCACTTGGGAGGCCACATGATCTAATGATGATGAGAGGCATCATGTTTTTGTGTTCACCACTCATGGGATTCCGGAGGGGTGGAGACATTTGAGGAGTCCAGCACAACGTAGTGAGCTTGGGGAGCACAAGGAGGAGTGGTCCACACTCATTTTCAGCACCACCCATTCTCATCAGTTTGAGTGTGAAGATAGAGTTGCTGCATGGATGGAGGATAGCATCTTCATAATGCAGAATGGCTGCTCCATGGATTTTGTGAGAGAGAGGGTACTTCCTTTGAGGGAGGACTCTTTTCATGCTTTGGAGTAGAGGGAGGCCACTCATGCTTACATTGCACAGGATTAGGAGATTCTTTGGAGGTGATAGTCTCTCATGGGAGGCTCATTTTCAGAGGTCATTATTTATATTTGAGCATGATCAGTTGCATGATGGCATGGAAGAAACTTGGAGGATGACTTTGGCATGAGGGGATGTCAAGGTAGCAGGCAACAACGTGATGGTAGCACTTTATTGTAGATTAACAACGCTGTCTATGTGGAGGATTGATCCATGTTGGAGGCCTCAGCTTTTGGTTGAGAGGTACCAGGATCTAAATGCATGCATGATTTTTGGATGGCCTTGATGGTGATGGAGGACACTTAGTGGATGATATGAGCATCTATCATCATGGTAGACTCTTCTTGGCTAGAGTTTCTAGTCTCAAGGAGAAATTATTTGCATGTAGCACATGCGGACTTCCTAGCTATGCACTTGGATGCATATTTTGCTTTGCTAGAGGAGTTCACTTTGGAGGGAATTCAGCATTAGCATATGGATATATGTAGAGCCCGGTTGTTTTGGTGAGGTTGGTGCAACCATTCCCTCACTCATTGGAGGAGAGGGAGAGCATTCAGTTGAGCCATTTCAGCTCAAGAGCTATAGTGCATGATGGAGGAGGTATAATGTCATATTTTGTATTGCACTTCTTTTCATTGATTGAGGAGCATGATGTATCAAGGAGGCTTGTTCCTTCTTGCATTTTTCATGAGGATGTACTTGCAGCTACTTGTAGCCTTGATTTTGGCTAATTATGTGATGGTTGTGGAGGAGGCCACATGTTTCTCGGTGCGTACCATTGGCACCAGTTTGTATTCTCATGATTTCATATTATGGGGAGATGTGTGGCAAAAAACAAGTGGTTAGTTCAGCACTTGTTCATTTTGATTTTGAGGCAGGCCAAGGAGGCACTGCGTAGTTCCATGAGTGGAACTTGAGACCACTCTCCGATTTTCATTAGACAACTTACTTTTATTGCATATTGCTCCATTGTATTTCAGATGTTTGTACACTCATGAGGAGCATTATTTGGAGAGTATTGTTTGTACAGCCCATTGGGAGCATGATTATCCCTATTATACATGATTCATTTTGCAGGAGACACCATGGGCATACCATGAATGCCACATTGCTACTTGTCTCTTCTTGTGGGAGAAACCACTTGGAGGATTTGAGGAGGCATTTCATGGCTGGACATTTTGATGGGGTAGCTTGGGCCACACTTGGAGGCCATATCACTTCAGCCCAAGGATAGAGGCAGCCCCATATGTTCTACAGAAGGAGAGAAGAGCTTATTAGGGAAGCAACAAAACTTTCCATTCAGCCCCATTACATTGCAGGATCAGGGGCACGATTTCCATTTGATGATAGCATGGATGAGGAGATCACTAATGGGATTATATTTTCCCATGCATATCATCACTCCTACCTTGAGGAGGCCATGTTTCAGTAGGAATATTTCCACCTACACCTTCTATCTTTCAGGGTGTACACCATTCCAGTTTGCATTCTTGGGAGGAGGCATTGGAGGACAGTTTTATTGCAGCATATCTTGAGTAGCAGTGGATATTGCTGATGTGGAGGCCATGAGAGAAGAAGGGGGAAAATTTTTTTTTCTCTCTATGCAGTTTCTTGAGGAAAAGCAACATGTGGGAGGGGAGGACTGTAATGTTCCCAATTTTAGCCTCAAGTTAAGATGGAACATTATAGTTAGCATATTTTTATTTTTTTAAATAAAATGGGAAAGGAGACACCTTAACCCCTTTTGATGGAGAAATAACACTCCTTGTGTGAAAGGAGGGATAATAAAGCAGCTATATTGAGCACCACATGGTGTGAGCAGGATTTGATCTAGATTGATCTAGTCATTTTGACCAAGTCAACTAAAACTGTCTAGATACATTGCACCTACTTGAACAACACAGTTTTAGTGGAAAACAAGTTTGAATGGGACCCATGGTGAGAAAGTTTCCTTTGCTTTATAAGGAGGAGATGGCAGCCCATTTTCATTATGCATTTGGCTTATCATTTTTGTAGGGTCTGTAAGACTTGCATCCCCAGGCTGTTTAGTAGGATTTGTAGTGTTCTTCACCCAAGGGTGTTCTCGGTTGGGAATCCCTACCTCATCCTCAAGGAAGGAGAGGGTTTGAGCTTCATTTCCTCATTCCGGCACTTGGCCAAACATTCTCTTGGCAGCTACAGTGTTATTTCTGCAGCAGATTAATGTTGTGTTGCTGGGTGCAGCAACAGAGGAATTATTAGAGCCATCCTTTGGATTATTCTTCATGAGAGATTCTATATATTCTTTGGAGGAGCAACAGAGGTGACTCCTGGGCATCATTTCAGATCTTTGGCACCAGGCCAAACACTCACCATCTCTCACAGCACAGTCTTGGGTAGACACTACATTATTTTCAGAGGCAGTTGCTGGGAGAGCCATTTGGGCTCATCAGGAGGATTGTTCTTGAGTAGAGGGATTAGCCTTCTGCTGAAGAGCATTATTAGAGGAGGGAAACACTATTTCAGATCTGCCATAGCCTCTTTGTATATTTTTATTTAGCTGCAGTGACAAGTCAGATTGTCACATTTGTACATTTTCCGGCATTTCTAGCCATCTCTCCCAGATTGGCTATAAATCTTGTATTGGAGCCCATTCTTCT
Organism: Pinus albicaulis; assembly: GCA_034641835.2. Classification (NCBI taxonomy): domain Eukaryota; kingdom Viridiplantae; phylum Streptophyta; class Pinopsida; order Pinales; family Pinaceae; genus Pinus; species Pinus albicaulis. The sequence continues at coordinate 424,831,865 of CM076569.1, read as the reverse complement.
ATTCTTGGGCATTTATTTCTATATTTTAGTCATATTTCATGTATTCATATCCATAGCAGCAACTAAACTACTAGAGATAGCGTTGTCACTGCTCTCCGACATTTTATGCAGTTGCTGCATCTCTTGTATCTCATTGTTTACTCATTGGAGGAGGACTCTCATTGAATGAGGGGATTATTCCTCATCATATTTCTGTATATTGTTGCTGATATATTGATGTACATGATGGCTGTAATATATTTCATCTTATGTTGTATTCATTTTAGCAGAGTTTGATGATTATGTTCATGTATTGCTGTAAGCTCTCTATTTGAGCATTTCCTGAGAGATCCAGTTTGGGGAGATCTGTATAAGCCTTCTAGGCTTACTTATTTGAGCTCATCTTCTGGAAGAGAAGTTTTTTATGAATTAACAAGGGAATCTCAACCCCCTTTCTACTTATTTTCACACTTTATTCCTTATACAGCGTCCTTGAGGACAAGATTGCAGAAAATTCCCATTTGGGACATTACAAAGAGGAATCAGCTCAAACAAAATCCAAACCAGAGCTGAAGAATAATGAAGGATGATTTTGGTTTTCAGATCTTAAGCCTTCACAATTTTGTTTTAAATTTTCTGCAAATTTTACTCTATGTGTAGCTTGTTGCCATAGATATGCAACAAGTCATATTACTTAATCCTGGCTTGGTTTCTTTTAAATTTTTGTTTTAGAACGTAGAGAATGAAAATATGTCAGATAGTCCAATCCTGACAGATAATAGTTAGGTAGTGAATTTATGAGTTCAAATGTTTAATCTGAACTCATGGAGAAATAAGATTAGACTTATATTATTTTCCTATTTTTCAGAAGAATAAAATGTTTATGAAAAGGTTTGCAAGTCCAAATGCACCTGCTAAAGAAAAAAATGTTAGGAAGTAGGTTGTGTAGGTAGATGTTTGAGAAATACTTTTTTGCTGATATATCAAGTTCTAAACATTTTTGTTAGCAGCTGGTTACAAGTAAAAGTTTATCAAAGTGCAAGGCACTGATTAGATTCTAGAGAAAATTGTCTGAAGTTCTTGACAGCTTCAAGAAGATGCCATCCCCATGTGGAGCCACTATTAGCCACCTATAAAAATTTGTCATATCAAATGGTGGCTAGATATTTTTTAGCCTTCAAGAAACAATTTCATGACCAAATTGTGAGTTCTTGAAGTCTTATGATGACATTTACTCTTTGAGTTAATCTTCACTGTTGTTTCCCTCATAGTCCTAAGGAACCTGCTGTTTGCCAAGAGAAAGACTGCTTAACAATCCATTTTCCATCATTTCAATTATCCATTTTCACCCATTTTTTCCCTTTCATAAAAACCCTCAAAATACCTTCATTTAGCCTCTAAACCATTCCAAAACCCCTTTCTAAAACTTATGTCCCCCTTTCACTTGGTTTAAAATACCCTTTTTTCCTTATCGAAACCCCCGAAAACCCTTCAAAAACCTTTATTTTGGCCTAAAAACCTTCATTTTTCTATAAAGGCCTTAAGCCCCAACTCCTTTTTCCACATATGACCCGTGTTGTGACCGGGCACGAAGCACTCATCGCATCGCAAATATTCATCACATCGCAAAACACATTTTACTTGTTTTTTATGGTTATTTTCCTCCCGCTGAGGCGATCTCGCAATCAATTTCCCACCATTGATCTGATCTGCTATGCCCAAATATAATGGCCCATATTTCTCGCCATTCCAAAACCTGCCATTCCTCCTTTTTCTCCATCGTTAAATCTCCTCCATCGATCTAGTTTTCAGATCAACGACTCTCGCTCCCTTGCAAATCAGCGATCGCATTTTCCCTTTTTCCTTTCCTTTCCCTCCTATGATGCCGATCCCCCGATTTAATCTCAGTTGTAAAATCCACAAGAACCAATGAATAAGATTCAATTGCGCTTCGCCCATAGCCCTCCGACATCAACTCGTCGATTTAATCCTGACTATTGATCTCTCTTAGATCGAATGGTCCACACTCAATCTCATCGGCACATCGCATTACCACTTTTCCCTTTCCTTCCGCTGATGCGATCTTGCGATGAAATCTCCACCGTCGATTAAGTTTCATCAAATGGTCTGTGCTCAATTGCATCATCGCCTTTCTCCCCTCCCCTCGCACCATTCACGTCCAACGTGATTCTACGATACGATCTCCGCCGTTGATATTCTCAATTCCAATGGCCCACAATAATTATGTTTTTAAACCCCGCCCCTCTCTTTCTCCCCCATCGACAGATCTCGACCATTGATCCTCATGATCCGACGGCTCCCATAAATCCTCCTTTCTGCCTGTTCCCTTTCTCTTCATTTCTTCATATCTGCTTCTTGTCTTAAATCCAACCATCCATCAAAGAAATATAACGATCGGGACTTAACCCAATAGCCCATTGCACCCGTCCACTACGCGGCAATTTTGCTGACATCACCATGGACCCCGCGTATCCCTTTACCCCACAACTCTTCATATATCATTCTTAACCCATGCCATTCGATCTGCTACCCATCATCCAACGGCTCAAACTGCATATCACGTATTTTTTTGGACCTCCCCACATTGCACAAGTTCCACGCGAAATAGGCGGTTTTCATTTTCCACGTGTCGACTAATGTATGGAATCATGTTTTTTTTTTTAAATACCGCTTACCCCCCAAATGCAATGTGAAAACCGCTGCCGGTTTTCTGATATACAACTCCCTCCGCCAACGTTTTCATCTTTTAATCCTGGCCATCGATCTCTGAGATCGGACGGTCCTGTTTTAATCTCGCCCCCATACACTTTTCACCCAACCTTCTCCCAAATGACTTAATCGAGCAATCTTGACCGTTGATTATTATAAATCCAACAGTTCCTGTTCACTGTTGTGCCCAAACTCCATTTTCACCTGGTTAGCTGTTCTGCCAGGATTTTCCTCCCTTTTTCCACTACATCCACATTTTTCCTCACTGCTCCTCCACCCTCACGAGCCTCTGAAGCAGTCTTAACCAAATTCAGCGGGATTTTATAATAAGTTTGTGTGTTTTGCAGGGTTCTTAATGGTGATTGTTTTGTGTTTTTCCACAGTCACAGACAGGTGACAAAAAGGCTCGAAGTGACGATTCTGTGCCTTAATTCAATGAAGAAAAGGATCTGCAGGGTATGAAATCCAAGTTTAAAACATCTGGATCACGATCTAGGGTTTAACAGAAACCCTCCAATAGCAGAAAGCCACCTATGTAAACAAGCCAAACAAAGTGTATCAGAGTGAAGAAATCAAGGTTAAAGAGTGATTAAAGCCAAAGCCATAATACCAAAGTTTTAATCCTAAGGTTTAAAGAGATAAAGACAATATCAAAGAACAAAGACCCGAAGTGAAGATCAAGGCTAGTTAAGCCTAAAACATAGACTGAAAGCAAATTAAAAGTGTTTTAAGGTTAAACAAAAAGTTATATTAGTTGAAGGAAGCCTCCACTGCCACATCAAAGGCTAAAATATCCTTTCAACTACGAAAGTGCCACCTATAACTTCAAATTAATCAAAAGAAGGCATAGTTATTGCCTTAGTCAGTGATATTTTATTTAAAGCAGCCAGAGTTATTTCTAGCCTACCTAAAGAGTTTTAAAGTCAAAAAATTTTTCTAAGCGGCTAAATACTTAGTGAAAACCAATTAATATAGAGAAAATATCAGAAAAATTCTATTGAACCCCTCAAAGACAGAGGCACATTAAAACTTGTATTAATTGAACTAGAGATCTTATTTTTCATCCCACCTCCTCTTTCTTCTATAAATACTTCTGTAGAAGATAGTATAGAGGTTGGTCTCTGGATATCTGTTGCATATAAATAGTTTTTGGGAGCTACAAAAAAAATCCTTGGTATGAGAATAACTAGAGACAGGAAAAATTTCAAATTAACATTGTCTCAGAATGAGTACATACAAAAGGTGTTGAAAATATTTAATATGCAAAATGCAAAACCAGTCAGTACACCTTTTTCTAGCCATTTCAAACTTAGTAAGGAGATGTGCCCCAAGACCCAAGAAGAAATGGACTATATGTCTAAAGTTCCATATGCATCAGTATTTAGAAGCCTAATGTATGCAATGGTCTACACAAGGCCTGATATTGCAAATGTAGTGGGAGTTGTAAGCAGGTACATGAAAAATCCAGGAAAAGAACATTGGATGGTAGTAAAATGGATTCTCAGATATTTGAGGGGTACCACAAATCAAGCATTATGCTTTGGTGGTTCAAACATTGCTCTATAGGGATATGTTGATGCAGATATGGCATGTGACAGAGATAATAGGAGGAGCACTACAGGATATGTATTTACTGTAGGTGGAACAACTGTTAGTTGGGTTTCAAAAATCCAAAGTGTTGTTGCACTTTCAACAACAGAAGCAGAATATGTTGCTGCTAAGAGGCTAGTAAGGAAATGATTTGGCTACAAATGTTTATGGATGAATTGGGTAAGAAGCATGATATGGGCACGTTATACAGTGATAGCCAAAGTGCCATTCATATTTCAAAGAACTCAACAATTCATTCCAGGACTAAACACATACAGCTCAAGTACCATTTCATACGGTTAGTATTGGAAGATGGACAGTTGAAGCTGGAAAAGATACACACTAGCCAGAATCCTATAGATATGCTAACAAAAGTTGTAACTAGGGAGAAACTAAGAATATGCTCAGTTTCAATTGGTCTTCAAGGATGACGATGAAGATGAGAAACAGCCAGGTCCAAAGAGGAGTCATTGTCCAAAAAATGAAGCAACGGTGGAGTTGCTACAATCAGTCTCCAAGTGGGAGATTGTTGGGTGTGGAGCCTGATTATCTTGTATCACAGCGTTGAACCCCTGTATCTTAATGGGGTGGAAACACCACCTGTAATTAAATTATACCTGGGGGGTCTAAGGGGGGCGACTACGACTTTATGGAGCCCCCCCCCTGGTGGGGGGTTTTTGGGGCAGCGTCCCCGAAGCTAAAAACAAATGTAAAATTTCCTTGTAAAAGTACAGTAATTTATAGTCGATCTAGGCCATTCATTAGGCAGATGATCTGACGGTAGAAGTTATGTTTATTTTAGGGTTTTTTGCCCTAGAAGGAAACCCCTCTATTTGTATGAGGGTATTGTATTGCATGTGTTTTCTCGGAGCGAGAAACAGATAGGGATACTGTGAGAGAGAATAGAGGATATTACAATGGATCTACTGTAGGTTGTGTCTCTTCATTTTGCTGGATAATAGAAAGGAAGGACTGGCTGTTCGGGGTGGATGTAGCCCAAACTGGGTGAACCACGTATATCTGTGTCTCCCTGGTTTTATGTGTTTTGTGTGCTTGTGTTTTTTGCATATTTTATGTGTTCCATTTCTCTGTAATATATAATTTTCTAACATACAGGATATAAATGATCAAGGATGATGAGACTAAGATTCAACTTGCTTCATTAAGGTTGGAAAGTGCAACGCTCATTTGGTGGGAAAAAAAAACTCAAGAGGACATGAAGAGCCATTGTAAGGTTTTATCTTCTTGGAATTATGCCAACAACACAACATGATTTAGGTTATGATTATGGAGATGAAAAAAATATCACAACCATGGGATTTAAAGATAAGGACATTGTGTTACTCGAATAAATCCTTCTTGCGAACAAGAGATATCTCCCTAGTACTCCAACAAATAACTAGAAACAAAGATCCATTGAATATCTCTTTCTCTATATTATTTTTACTTTATATTATTACAACCATGAAATAAGGAGGTTAGGCTCCTAGATTTCAACTGAGACGTTCGATGTAGCCTTTTGGCTTTCACTCCAAAGTAGTTCCTCAATGCTGAGAAGAAACTACAATAAAAAACAATACAAAATATCAAAGCACCTACAGTGTATAATAACCATAAATACTAATCCAACTTAGTGATCAAGGAATCTAAGTATTGACATCATTTCCATGAATTCAAAAACAAGGAAATGAGAAAAAGAGATCCATATGTATTATCAGAAATTAAAAATAGAAATCTTACAACATATGCCTTGATGTTGTACAAATTTATCCCATGTGTTTGGGCAATCGTTTCCTTCAGTTGGGAGAATATTCGACCAACTAGGCTTGTAGAAGTTACTTTTTATATTTAATTTATTTTTATGGGGGTGTGCAGGTTTTAGTGGCAAATAGAGTGGCAATCGCAGTGGTGAATGCAAGAAGCATTAGTGCATTCACATGAAAAGGCTATAAAAAGTGCACATGCAATATTTTAAAGGTTTTAAAGAGATTTTCTCCAATTTCCAAGACTTTCTTAAGGAAAATTAGTGTTTTTGACCTCTAAGGGAACATGATATGGATGGTGATAGATCCATATTGACAGTAAAATGTCATGGTGACAAAATGACGTGTAACAGATTTCCCCTTAAGTGCAATGTCTAAGAATGTTTTTATAAAGAGTGAAGCGCTTTATCATTCCAAGGATTAGATTGGAGACACTGGTCAAAAACCTATAAAAACATTCAATGAAAATATATATCATCACTGAGGAAGGCATTCCCATACTCAGAGCAAAACTAACTAAATGTTATATTACATATACGATTTAAATATTACATAAAAAAGTAGACACAGTATGGGTGTAACCATCTGTCATAAGAAGTCTACTGTATCATGAATACATAACTCCTCACAGCCTGGATGGTGGAAACTAGTGTTGGCAATATGATGCAATGTGTTGTCCTTGATGGAAACCTACTTGATGAAGTTGTCCTTGATGGAAACTAACTTAATGAGTTGACTTTGGATAGCAACCTATTTGTTAATAATGTAAATCTGATGTATCTACAGAGCAATTTAGAAGTAACAAAGAAAGAAATTCCAGTAAGTGCCAGAGTAATGATGAATAAGATATGTCACAAAGCATACGCGGGTTTGTAATGGAAAAGTAGCATATGTACGCGGAAAAGTACGTACCAAGTAGCGTATGCCTATTTGCGCTCTAAATTTATAAAACCAGGGGACATGACCATGGTATTGGCCCATAGTATTGAGTGCTAGATTATCTATTTGATCCCGTCTAGGAATACCATTAGCGGTTAAGTGGTTTTGACTCATGGTACTGATAAAGGCTAAAACTATATAAGGAGGAGAGGATCATAGTGCAAGGTGTGCACGTGTAAGGGTTGTTGATGAATAAGTTTCTCTAAGGAATATCTGCATGGATAAACTCTGTTCTTAATTGATAGATCTGAATCTATGATGCACCTATGAATATGATGAAGGTTAAAGATCTCTAGATCTAGAAATGATGAATCTCTAGGATGATCTGCAAAAGAAATGATGAAGGCCTGGCACAATTCTGACGAAGAAATTGAAGAAATCTGGGTAAGTTTATAGATCTGGTCTGTTCTGCAAAGTTTATCTTTTTCAAATCTATACGCTAGTTGGTTTCAACAAAAGCGCGTATATACGCGGGTTCGCTTCATGAAAAGAGTGTATGTCAGTTAGGGTTTTTGAAGAATAAAATACATAGAAGTATACACGGGTTGATGTGCATGAAAGCGAGTATGTACGCGTATTCAGTAAAGAAAAGTAGCATATGCTATTTGAATCAATGTCTGTTCAGGGTTGAGTTTGTATCTGCATATCTATTCTGAAGTCTGGGTTATTTCTGAAGATCTGGTTACAATGTTTTCACTGTTCTAATTGAAGTATTGGGCAAGAGTTTATGATTGTTGATAAGGTGCATAGGTTTGGGTTTTAATGAATACTTCACTCTAAAGTAACAGTTTATTGATTGATCTGAATTAATAATGCACCTATGAAGAAAATGATGAAGAGGGATCTCTAGGTCTGAAATGACTATGTATTTTCTAGATCTGTTGATGGAATGTTTAGATCTGAGATGTGGCCAATATTTTCTGAAGTGAAGGGTAAGATCTTAGCTATTTATCTTTTCTGAAGAGTTGCGCATCCCTACAATGTTTTCATATCTATACGCAGGTTGTCAGTATAGTTCAGTGCGCATGAGCACTGGTGTTAACTGAGAAGTTGCGCACCCCCTCAAAAATTTTGAAAATTTTGAAATTCTCTCTTCCAGAGTTAGATAACCAAATTCTTAAGGTTTAACCTAATTTACTACGGTTGTCATAACCTGTGTATGAACTCCTCTTTAACACCTTAGAGTCTTGTTTAATTAATCATCCTTTTTGCATTATACAGTTAGGGTTTTCCCTGGTTTGTTGTTACTCCTTTTGGAAGATACATTCATTTGCCTAAGATTACTGGTTTTATGTTATTGTGTCCTTGAGCCACCAAGGTTATTGCCAACCTTACCTTTTTTTAATATTTTTTTTCTTATTCAATTTCAAAAAAGAAAAGCTTCTAGATCATTGAAGCCTGATTTATCACAAACTAGACTTTCATGATTTAATTTTTGCTAGGACAAGTGGAAACATTCTTAGTCTAATTACAACTAAGGGAAATCATTAGAAATACATCCATAAGTATCCTAGTTAGGATTGATAATTAGAACTATGATTTGATTTGAAGTTCTATACTTTTTAGGGTTTTTTAGAAATTGCCTTCTTTTGAGATTTGTTTGTTTATCAAAATTGTAGTTTTCGACTTTGTAATCAACAAAATGTTCTTTGCAAAAGAGACATTGATCATGCTTGGAAATTGTGTTCTTAATGAAGTTGTTTTCTTTTCAAAAAGGAATTGTATTTGAAATTTGAGGAAACTTGTGCTTTGAGTTCAAAAATCCTTCAACTTTCTCCTAAATAAAATTCATTGAAATAAAAGAGTTGCATTTTTCATATCGGTGCATTTAGAGTATTTTTGAGTCAGGTCACAATATCATCAAGTTTCATCTCCATACCCTTTTGTGTTAAATAACAGCCAAATCAATATAGCACTTAATAAAATCAATCTAGAATTTTTTTACATTTTCTAGGGCTAATTCCACCAATTTAGCTTAGGGTAGTGCTTCGGAATATGTTGTAATAAACATTCCAAAGTAGTTAAAACAAGCAAGTAACATCTTGCGATAGGGAAATCCAATTGTTTCATTTGTGCTCTAGGAATCTCTTGTTAAAAGATTCAAGCATGAGGTCATGTCGGACCTAGTGAGGTAATCGTACCTAATTCATTGGTGAATATAGAAGATGTGCACGTAATACAAACATTAAACCTTGGATTAACCATCGTCAAGGAGTCTGGGGTCACCTATTATCAAACGTTATATTTACCATGTCGAGGAGCTTTCAAAGGGATTGAGGTTGACACTCTACCCTTGCGTGTATATCGAATTGTAGACTTTTCCCCCAAGTACATTTGTCTCAGTTGGTGACCTTGGTGGCCATAATATTTAGGATTTTTCCCAAGGTGACAGTGGAGGGAAGGTCCCACTGTACCTGGAGCAGACGTTGACTAGAATCCTTTGGACTTTCCGAAGGCCCACTCTTCACTTCGATATGGCATAGTGGAGCTACTTTCACCGGACTATTTCATTAAGCATGTTGTCAAGGTAACTGTTCCAACCACAAGTTTTCCACATTAATTTCAGCGATGTTGGATTTCATCACCAACTAATGCTTTATTGTGGAAACATATTGTTTGTGTGTGGTTTGTCTCTTATATTTTGTAGGCATGTGTTCATTTTCTTGATTTTTTTAGTGACCTTAGGTATAGTCTTTTGATTTTTTTTTTGCATCTATTAAAAGACTAACTATGGTTGAATTACCAAGACATTCACATAGAATGCAGGGGAAACCCCCTGAATATCAACCTAGTCAATTGAAAAAATTAAAACTGAAAGAGTTCAACAATCAGGAACCGGGTCTACTGAAAAAGGAGAAAAATCCATTGTAATACATCATGATTTTGATGTTAATCAACCTCAAATAATTGAAAAATATCAAGAAAAACTAGAAATTTTCGAAGTAATTACAGATGAATCTATTACAGGTGAATTTTCATATACTTATTTCACTCAACCTGAAATATTTGAACCTAAATCTGAATCTACTTTGTCTGAGTCACCTTCAGATTTCATAGCCCCAACTCCTGGTCGTCCTCATTCACCTCGAGTGAAACTTCTTGTTACTTAGAATCTTCCTCCTAGCCTAATTAGTATTGAAGATATTTCTGACACTGAAGAAGATATCAAAATTCCTTCACGTCAAGAACCTTTAGATCTAAGGTTTAGTGAACAAATTTACCCTTACATTCCTTTTAGACCAAATCCTTGGTATCATCAAATTACTGACTTTCTGCATAACTCTGGTTACAATCATTCACCATGCCACATACCTTTTTAATCTATACCCAAAGGTAGTTACATGGCTTCACCAAACATGTCTATTGAGTCATCTATGTTTTATTCATCACCAGAAACATTTTTGAATGGTGGTCCATCCATTCTTGTTGGGTACCATTCGCTCTCTAGCACTTTCTCAGGAGAATCTCCATCTTCTAAAACTTTTACAAAATCAACTGATCTCTATGAATCTACCACCAAATATTTGACAACGGAACATGTCTACATGTTTTCTGGAAATATTCCTCAAGCTAGCTCTCAAGGTGGCTATATAGCGCCTAGGGGGAAGAAACCTCTTCAAGGGTAGCAGCCTCTCCAAGGGCAGCAACCTCTCCAAGGGAAACAACCTCTCCAAGGGAAGCAACCTATCCAAGGGAAACAACCTCTTCAAGGGCAGTAACCTTTCCAAGGGTAGCAGTTTTATCAAGAGTAGTTATCCTTTCAAGGAGGACAACCTTTTTCTAGAACTTATCCCTTGGTTGTAGGATCAAATTTTCCCAGTAATTATCAAACTTATGTTCCAATGCCTCAAACTGATTATGGAAAACCTTATGCATCGCAACCTTTGATGGGAGCTCCTTACCCATGGGTTAATACTATGTGGAATCTGTTGTTGAATCAACAATATTTACAGCCTACTTTACAAGTACCTTATAATCAACCTACTCAGTCAGTTGGACAATTTGGTTTTACCCAAGTCCAATAGCATGTTCAGAGTGCACTTAAAATTACTCCACAAGTATCTATGCCCAGTAGTTAACAAGTTGGTTCGAGTACTCCAAGTGCTCCTATATAATTCGCTACGCAAATTTCCATTAAAAAACCAAGTACACCTATCCCTGGAGTTTCTCAAACCCCTGTTGTTACAACCCTTCAAACGAAAACACAAATTTTTACACAAGAAATCCCTCAGATTACTGATCATCAAACTGGACCTTAATTTCAATCTATCCCTCAAACCTTTGTAGGAAATCCTGGTGCAACTACGGTTCAAACAATTATACCTTTTATGGGTCAAACCTTTCAAGGTCAGTTTGTTCAAAGTCAACCATTTCAAGGGCAATTTCAATATGGAAAAATGGGACAAAATCTATTTTACTAGTTTCAACCATACCCTGGTTATACATATCAATTACTAGTTTAGCCTCAGTTCGGTATGGCTAACCCTGGATACCCTAGAGGTATTCCAATCCCATATGCTCAGGATATCCCAGGTTTTCCTAGATATCCTCCTTTGGATACTGGTATTGTTCCTCAAGGTTATCAATTTGCACAGCAAGACCCTAACCGACAGTTACCATTCATTGCAACTTTAGACTTACCAGACTTGTCTTGGCTAGCGAATGATCCAATTTATTATCATTTGTTTTGGTCAGAAATTCCCACTAAGTTGCCGAGTGATATTCCAAAGTTTGAAGGAAAATCAGGATAAGACCACTCAAACCATGTGATGACTTATCATATGTGGTGTGCATCCAACTCCTTAATCGATGATTCCATCCATTTGAGAATTTTTCAAAGAACATTGATCGGTTTATCTGCAAAGTGGTACATTGAGTTACCATGTGGCTCTCTCAACCATTTCAACGCTACAGTATTCCTAGCTCATTTTTAGTTGCCAATACGTTATGACAATAGCACCAAAATTTTAACTTCATTAAAACAGAGTACATATACATACATTTCAGATCACATACACTAATGGCGACGTAGATGATGTTTAGGGAAAGTTTTCATTCCAGATCAAATTCTGGCATAGTGGTTTATTAAATCATTTCTTCCAAAGACTACTAAAGATGTAGCTAAAGGATTCTTTGTAACAGAAGAACATGTCATAGCTCAAGAAAAGTACCTGGACCTCGTTTACACACAGTTTGGTACTTTGTATGAAAAAATTCATGATTTACCATGCCCAGGTCAACTTACTACAACTCCTTCTGGTTCTCATTCTGCAGATGGTGTAATTGGTACAGTTAATACTACAAAGAGTAAGAATAAATCATCTAAATCTAATTTTCCAATCATAACTCTATCAGATTCACCTAAAGGAGACCCTTCCCTATAAACTTCTGTCGAGATCCACGTCGTAGGCTAAAATACAACCAGAGCTAAATCATCTAGCAATAAGAATAAGGGGAAGGGGTAAAAATAAAATAAAAACACTTCTCCCAAAGAGAAATCTAAAAAAAAATGAACCGTTAGACGAAAAACGGAAACCTAGTTATCCTTGTCTCATATGAGATGAGGATCACTACACCAAAGGGTGTCGACATCAATCCGAGGTATCCAAATTTGTTAAAGGTTCACCCACACTTGTTGTCTTAAAAGATCCTTTTCCATCTCAAGATAGAAAAATGATCAGATCTTCTTCCAATTCATCTGTAGATATTTTGATGATGTCCCAGGTCATGGTTACGACACGATCTCAAGATTATGGATCTACGAGTCCTGTAACTGGTAAAGAAACTGAATCATCCAGTCAACCACCAACATCAACTCCTTCAGTTTCTGAACCATTAAAAATTGAGAAACCTAACCCTAATTTAGTGATTAAACTGCCTGCCAAAGGTGTACTTCGAAAATCGGCTTTCAATCCACATGCAAGAGTCACTCAGAATTACAATATTGTTGAATGTTTGGTCATATCCCCTTCAGCAATGTTGGCCCTCGAAGTGTTGCAATATTTTCCAGATTAGAGGAAATTACTATTATCAGCTATAGGAGTGATTGATCCTCAAGACTTGAATCTAATTATCTTTGATCTCAAAAAACTTCTACCTAGACTCCCACATTAAATGGCTTTTCAAATTCCATTATTATTCATATCAAGGTGAGTTTTTCACACAATAATTGATGAGGGAGCATCTACATGCATTATCTCCTTAGCTTGTTGGAAAAATCTTGGTTCTCCAACAATCAACTAGTCACCAACCATCCTTAAAGCCTTTGATGGAAGAGGTTTCTGCCCATTCAGAATACTTTAGGATCTACCTATAGAAGTAGAAGGAAAAATTGTAACACTAGATGTGGAATTTGTCGATGCCCCTCTTGATTACAACCTTCTTCTGGGTTGAAGTTGGTCTTATGCTATGACTGCTATTGTTTCATCAAAATTTCGGATGATAATGTTTCCTCATAAAGGAAATATTGTTAAAATCGATCAGTTGTCTACTTTTCTTCAGACCCTACTTCTACAGATAGTATCCAGCATGTCAGAAAAATGGTTATCCCTTGCTAAGATGTTGGGGTAGGACTATTTAAGGATTCCTCTCTCATGGGAACTTTCACTATACCTTCTCCCAACATACCACGAAATATTTTCAATACCAATATGATTACATCAAGAATAATGTCATTTGATGACACAGAATGTGCCTTTAGAATCAGAATTGGACTCCTATGTTGGTGAGATGCCTTTAAGTCCTTTTGAATCATCATATTAGCAGTACAATTATGTTCGGACACTCCATTAACTTATACTGATCAAATGAATGTGGTCAGTGAAGAGTCATCTTCTTTATCAAGCTCAACTTTGACATCATTTCCGGATCCTTTTCAAAAATTATTTGTAACTGATGAAAATATCCGAGAAATCTTCTCATCGAATGAATTGCCATGGGATGATCTCCATCATCGATCTTCTTTTCTACCTAACCTTGATAAACTTGAGAATGATTTTTCATCCATATTTATAATTTATTATGTCAAGGAACCTAAAAATCCTACATCCATTGTTCATTCAGATTCTGAGAAAAATTTGGGAAATATTTCTCCCACAATTCCTATTGACATATCAATTAAACCTAGAATAATTGAGAACATTCATATAGGTTCTTCCTGGTCGATTGAAGAGATCAAAATCTACAAAGCCCTATTTCAATAATTCCAAGACTAAAAAATGTTGGCGCCACTTTTCAAAGAGCTATGTCTTATGCATTTCACGTTATCAAACATATTGTACAACCCTACCTGGATGGCTTACTTGCTCATTCCTTACAAATACAAGATCATCCTACACATTTATGTGCTATCTTTATGAGATGTAGGCATTACAACATTCATTTGAATCCCACAAATGTGTATTTTGTGTACAATCAGGACGTTTAATAGGGTTCATTGTTTGAAAATAAGGCATTCATGTCGATTCATCGAAGGTTGGGGCTATTGTTAATCTACCTCCTCCTTCCACTCTTCGCCAACTTCAAATTTTGTAAAGGAAAGAAAACTTTCAGTGTCATTTTATCGTGAACTATGCATAATTAACAAAAGGTTTTACTCAGTTGTTGAAACAGGATGTTCCATTCACTTGGGATGAGATTGCCGATAAATAATTTGATGCACTTAAACACATGTTGACCCATGCACCATTATTTCATCCTCCCAATTATCACCAGGATTACTTTTTGTATTTGGATGTGTCTAATTCCATGATTGGAATGGTTATAGTTCAAGAGGATGATTCTAACAAATAACATGTGATTTATTACCTAATTCGGATTCTTAGATTGACTGAAATCAAGTATTCACATGTGGATAAACTGGCCTTGGCAGTTGTTCAAGTTGTCCAACGTTTCTGTCACTACATATTGTTACACAAAACCATAGTGATATCTAATTGCAACCCGATGATGTATATTTTGACAAAGAAATTTGTCGAGGGAAAATACTCTAAATGGATCATTATCCTGCAAGAGTTTGATTTGGAGTTTGATAAATCCAAGTCTAAGAAATCACTAGTATTCGCTGAACTTATATGTGATTTTCCCAATACTGAATCTGAAACAGTGGCTGAAAATCATCTCATTGATGAATCTCTATTTCTAATCAGTAAATTAGATCCTTGGTTTGGGGATATCATTATATATCTCCAGACCCAAACCTTTCAACCAGAGCTTTCATGATCATATCGACGGATAATTCAATACCAATCTCAACAATATAATATTGTTGGTGACACTATTTATCGTTGTGGTGCCGACTCTATTTTTCGACGTTGTATAACTCATAAAGAAGCTGAAAGGATTTTGAATGATTTCCATTATGTAGCGTCTGGTCATATGTCTAGGTTTTCCACAGCCCAAAATATTGTGCGTTGGCTATTTCTAGTCATATTTATTTAAACATTGTATTCTTGCCATTAGAAAATGTCACAATTGTCAGATTTTTTATCGAAATATGTGTGCACCTCTAGCTCCTCTTCACCCAATCATTATTGTCGGTCCTTTAGCCAAATGGGGCATCAATTTCATCACATGTAACTCTCACTCGGCCGGGGGGCATGGGTATATTATTCTCGCCATAGATTACTTTACCAAATGGGCCGAGGTGATGCTTACATTCATGGTTAATGGAAAAACTGCAGCAATTTTCATATTCAATCAGGTGATTGCTCGGTTTTGTGTCCCTCAAGCTATTGTTATGGAGACTATGGGACCCATTTTCGAAACATTATGATGACCGAACTTTCTGATCAAATTGGCCTATGCCACGATAATTATACACCATATTACCCACAAGCTAATGGTAAATTTGAGGTCGTCAACAAGGTTTTAACCAACATGATTAAACGAATTTTAGAAACTCATAAAACCAATTAGCATACCTTGCTTTTTTTGGCATTATGGGCATACAGTACCTCTTCAAAAACAGCTACAGGGTTCGCACCTTTTCAGCTGGTTTATGGTTTGGAAGTTGTGTTACCCATTGAATGTGAAATCCCGTCACTCAAATTAGTAATTGAATTATTGTCAGCTACCTCTGAAGAGAAGAAACACTTCCTATACCTAGCACAGTTAGATGAAACTCGTCACACTGTTGCATTAGTTGTTAAGGCTCATAAAAAACATGTTAAATATTAGTATGATCAAAGTGTTAACCCTCACATATATTCAGAAGGTGACCTATTTCAAGTATACGATCAAGCTCACGACAAACTAGGTACTGGTAAATTCGAACCAATGTGGCATGGTCCTTATATTGTTAAGCATGTGCTTGTAAAAGGAGCCTATGAATTAAGTGATTATGATGGTGTCTCTTTGGATAAACCCATAAATGGTATTTATATAAAGAGATATTATGCATGATTCTTCGTGTGAATATCCTCTTTGTACATTAGTTACAAATTGAGAACAATGTGCCTTAGATTAGAAAAGTGTGCCTTAGGATTAGTTATTTTTTTCTTAACAACATTTTGCTACTTTCGTTGCTTCTCTTGATTACTCTTGATATTTTATATGTTGAAATTCCTTCAAACTTACATTCTTTTGCTGATGGCACCTATCGTAGTACACGGAACATCTCTTCTGCGGCATGGGTTATCTATTCACCCACCAATGAGCTAGTCTCTATTCATGGGATATGCCTTGGTCAAACAACAAACAATATTGCAGAATATAGTGCAGTCATTGAGCTATTATCTGATTCCATCGCATTTGGTATTCGACATTTGATTGTTAGGTTAGATTCACAACTCATTGTATTACATTTAAATGGTGTTTACGCTATCATAAATCCATCTTTGTTAAGAATGTTTTTGAGGGTTCGTCTCTTGAAAAGACATTTTTATTACATTGAATATCAACACATTTCGAGAAATGTAAACAAATTGACTGATGCATTAGATAATCAAGTTTTAAATAGACATCTGCAACATTAAATGTAAAACAAAATAATATTTAATCCATATTTAACAAGATACTCAGATATTAGAAGTAGTAATATCATTAGGTTAAAGATAGTTGTGTGTCAACAAATATTACATCATCTGTGATCATAGGTTTCAAACACCTTATGATCTAAAATATACTTATACAAAAAAAATGTCAATCTAGATCAATTATTAGTTATCCATGATGATGATAATGATAGAAAGCTATGGCACGTGCCACCCGGCGCAGATATCTCATGAATGGGCCTGGAACACTAGTCACATGTCTCTAAAGTCTGAGAGGTATATCATTTGTCCCTGTCTCTGTAACATCAATATTCAACCTCTCTAGTTTGCGCTCCAAATATGTAAGGATATTTGTCACATCAGTTTGTGGTGGGCCTGCTAAAGGTGGCGCATCTCGCCTATCAAAGTGACGAAGTGTTGCTAGTTGTGATGGACCGACATCTGCATTTAGAATTTTTAACAATATTGGACAATAGAAAACCATATAAAAATTAGATAACACAAAAAACTTCAAAATTATTTTCTTTACCTGATGCATCCCACTGTGCCCTATTGGAAGTGATGTGTTAGGGTCACTTATAAAATGCATCCATGCATAAGGAAAATCTTCAATCATGAATATCTGGTTCATGACCATATAAATAACTCAGTATAGCAAACCACTGCACCACCATCGCCACCATGGCGAGCCATAAATGATACCCAATGTAGCATATGTGGTTCCCTAGGTCCTATGGGATCCATTGGAGACTACTGAGGTGCGAGGAGTGGGATCCTCTCCAAAGAAAAAGACACAAGAATGGCTTCATAGCTGAAGTTTTTCAACTTCCCATTCTTAGCTCTCATAAGTTGGCCCTTAATTTTAGCCAACACTCCTTCACTCTAGTGGAAAATTGTTCCCTCGGAACATTCAACTTCAGTCTGCATTTGAGCTTTGATAGCCACATCTAGCGCTGCACTCCCACACAACCTAGTAATGGTGAATGCAACGATCTTTATGTCTATTCGCACAATAGTTTTTATATCAATGTGACCATCCTTCAACTCTGAATCTCAGCTACAATATTGAGCCATATAATATGTAGTGGGAAGACCACATGGTCTTGTCCCAAACAAGGAAATGTCCCTCCCTCTGTGGGGTAATCCAGTGAGGAAATATATATCCTTTGGCTCAATCACAAGCATATGGTCTCCAATGATGAAACATTGATCTCGAGCATCCCAAGAATTCACTAGCCAGGTCATCAGCTCAACCTGTGCTTTCATACCTTAAATCGCTTAGAACTTATACAAGCCACAATTTTTCAATGTGTGAATTGTTTCCGGATCATCCATGGTTGTGTTATCTGCAACTTTATGCTCTCTTTCTCACCATTCCAACATGATTAATAACCTACAAACCATCAATTTAAATCATTTGAAATCAGTTGGGATAATTTTGAGCCATTTTTTTATAGAAACATGTTTTTCAAAACCCCACAACACTTGTGTAGGTCTTATGTGTACACAATTTGTTTTTTCGCACAAGCTACACATAAAACCCATGGTGACCCAATGATTTTTCTATTAAAAAATCATCTGGGTGCGTGGATTTCTCCATGAAAAATTGTGCACCCCTAAAGGCGGATTTTAAAACCTTGTTTCCCCCTAAAAAATTCCCTAAAAACTTAAATTAAAAAATTAAATGAATGAAAACAAAGATGATGATGATGTGGAATACCTGGCATGGACGGTTCTCGAAATGGTTGGTCGTTTCTCCTGATATCAGCACCAGAAGATTTAGGGAAAAAAACTCTTTCTGCTCTACTCTGAAAACTAAATGGTGAAAATGATTTGTTTAAACTTATTTTGTAGTTTTAAACGAATAAAATAATATTATTTTTTTTTATTTTTACTTTAGAAGTCAAAATAATTTTTTTTTTCCTATTTTGAGAGCATATATTTGTAATTTTTGAGTTTTTGTGCAGGAAACAAGTTATTTTTAGAAAGAATCATTTTGACATTAAGCATAATTTTATCACTTTTTCGGGCTCTATAAAAATATGAAAAAGTGAAACCTTGGAGTCTTATTCTAAGCCCTTGTTAGACTCTTTAAACATGAAAATATCATTGATTACTTAAGTATTTGAACTCGTTAAGGTGAATGAATGGTCGTATATTCAGTATAAGTTTACCCCTTTTTTGGCCTGAATTGGATTACTTACGAAAAGGGTATATGTTGACTAAGCATGGTCAATAGAGTTCTCTCCTGCATTATTTTATCATTTTTCTGGCTTGAGGGACTAAATTTATGAAAAAGAACACTATGGAGTTTACTTATGTTTTTCTTCTGACTCCCAAAAACTGAAAAACACCGAGTTAATCCTATGTTGGACTCGTTAAAATTAAACAGTACAGGACCTATCGATCACAAAAGGACTGAACCACTCCTTAGGATTCATTTTTAAATACTAAGATGGACTCATCTAAAGGATGAGATTACACGACAATAAAATGTTATCCTCCTCAAGCTTGAAAAAAAAAATAGGTACTTTCCAATAATGGTGGGGGAAAAAGTGAGAAAAGGAATCCATTCACTGTCTTTGTTTTAGAAAGCAGCATGTCGCTCTTGAACATGACACTTTGTCACACTTGTACCTGGGTTGGGAAATCCTTTGTCTTAAAGTTAATCAAACCACATTGAAAGTATTTAGCGGATTTCTGGGTATTATCTTTGATTCAAATGCTACTAATCCATTTACAGTGTCGTTATGTGCTCAAGAGAAAGTTCAATTTACCATTCATTGCAAACATTTGTCTCCATTCACGTTGACCATCCCTGAGTCGGTCCTTGCAAAGAATTTATTCGAAACTTGATCTAATGGTTTTGTGTCATAGGCTTTCCTACGATGGATCACTTTCTATAGACGTCAGCTCATTATCTAAAAATTTGATTTAGAATCTTATCAGTAACTTGGAATCTACATACTATAATGGAAGGTTTCTCGCCTTTGACGATGGGTTCTCATCATTTACCCTCAATCGAATGATTCTATGAGTGTTCAACTGCAAACCATTCATTCAAACTTCATATATTGTGTTGAAGTACTTTGAGATCCATTGTCATTATTGGTGGTTTCTCTCACGCTTGTTAATGGTTCTCATCATTGACTGGTAATCAAGTAGTTTCTACCATGTTTGACTTCGACACAATCAATCACATGGATTGATTCGTACTTAGTTCAAGAAGTGGGAATCAAGACCTTGAATCTAGTTGTTGGGAAAAATACTGAGAGGGGGGGGGGGGAGGGTGAATCAGTATTTAGAGATGACTGAAAACTTTTACTTTTTCTTTGTCTTAAAACCATACGCTACTTTACTGAACCCAACTTGCGTATACACGCGGATATCCTTAAGAAAACTTGCATATGTCCAGAGATCTTATTATGCATTTAATTCTTTACTTAGGTCATTACATCATTCATTCATCAGATGTTTAGTAATCAGTAAGTATGTGCAGTAATAACAGAATAAACCATCACACATAAGCAACACACATGAACACTAGTATTTAAGGTGGAAACCCAATTCGGGAGAAAGCCATCGCTGCTGTCGTCTCTATCTTCAATATTTATTATAAAGAAAACTTATTACAATTTTGTACTGGCGCAGACTCATACCAGCACGCAGGCACCCACCTGCAAAAGGTTGCAACCTTCTCGTTCTCCAGCCACTACTGGAAGGGAGCTCCAACCCCCTGATCTCGTTTACAAACCTCTCCTGGAAGGGAGCTACTACCCCCTGCTCTCATTTACCAGCTACCACTGGAAGGGAGCTACAACCCCCTCACTGAAGGCTTCGACCCTCAGCACCACTGCGGACCACGTTTCATCAATTTTCATACTGGATCCAACAACTTCCACACAACACAACTTGTTGGCCTCTTTTCATCAGATTTTCAGACTGGACCCACTCCACACATTTAAGCTCAAAATACATCAAACTGAAACTTATAACCCCATCAATTCATTCATTGAAACATCAACCAATCAACCAACAAACAGATCTTTAATCAACATAATCAGCAGCATAATCAACATTCAAACAACCCAGATCTCATATTCCATATGCGCCTTTTCTGAAACCAACCCGTGTATATACGTGCTTTCTCTGCCACGAACCTACGTATAGATCTACAAACATTGTAGGGCTGCGCAACTCTTCAGAACAGATAAATAGCTCAGATCTTACCCTTCACTTCAGAAAATATTCGCCACATCTCAGATCTAAACATTCCATCAACAGATCTAGAAAATACATATTCATTTCAGACCTAGAGATCCCTCTTCATCATTTTCTTCATAGGTGCATTATTAATTCAGATCAATCAATAAATTGTTACCCATTCCATGCAGATATAATTCAGAGTGAAGTATTCATTAAAGCCCAGACCTATGCACCTTATCCACAATCATAAACTCTTGCCCAATACTTCAATTAGAACAGTGAAAACACTGTAACTAGAACTTCAGAAATAACCCAGACTTCAGAATAGATATGCAGATACAAACTCAACCCTGAACAGACATTGATTCAAATAGCATATGCTACTTTTCTTTACTGAATACGCGTACATATGCGCTTTCCTGCACATCAACCCGCGTATACTTCTGTGTATTTTATTCTTCAAAAACCCTAACTGCCATACACTCTTTTCATGAAGCGAACCCGCGTATATACGCGATTTTGTTGAAACCAACTAGCGTATAGATATGAAAAAGATAAACTTTGCAGAACAGACCAGATCTATAAACTTACCCAGATTTCTTCAATTTCTTCATCAGACTTGCACCAGGCCTTCATCATTTATTTTGCAGATCATCCTAGAGATTCATCATTTCTATCAATTAAGAACAGAGTTTATCCATGTAGATATTCCTTAGAGAAATTTATTCATCAACAACCCTTACACGTGCACACCTTGCACTATGATCCTCTTCTCCTTATATAGTTTTAGCCTTTATCAATACCATGAGTCAAAACCACTTAACCGCTGATGGTATTCCTGGATGGGATCAAATAGATAATCCATTGCTCAATACTATGGGCCAATACCATGGTCATATCCCCTGGTTTTATAAATTTAGAGCGCAAATAGGCATATGCTACTTGGTACGTACTTTTCTGCGTACATACGCTACTTTGCCTTTACAAACCCGCGTATGCTTTGTGACATATCTTATTCGTCATTACTCTGGCACTTACTGGAATTTCTTTCTTTGTTACTTCTAAACTGCTCTGTAGATACATCAGATTTACATTATTAACAAATAGGTTTCTATCCAAAGTCAACTCATCAAGTTAGTTTCCATCAAGGACAACTTCATCAAGTAGGTTGCCATCAAGGACAACACATTGCATCATATTTCCAACAATCTCACCCTTTGGACTTGATGGCAACCATGATGGTGTTTGATCACCACAACAGATAGATACATTAATTATAACCATTATTCAAACACCATGATACTCTCCCCCTTTGACATCAAGGGCAAAGGGAAGATCAAAACCAAAACAAGGTTTTTCTTTTCTTGTAGAAAGAAGAGCTCTGTAGATCTTATGTGCATTGAATTTACCATGCTCCCCCTGAGTTCATGCTGAATCTTCAAGCATATTTTTCAATGAAGTACATGACTCTATGACCTTTCCTATCACTAAGGACTCATACTTACATCAATGATCCAACCAAGTGGATTTACATATGTGACTCAAGTACCCAACCAAGTGGGTTTACACATTTTGAATCAACTACCCAACCAAGTGGGTTATAAATTTGAAGAAGTCCTTTCATGACTGAATATAGCAATTTACATTATAGGTCTCAACATGACCTTTTTCATCAAATTACAGAAATGACTTATACAATCAAGACCAAATAATCTCAAGCATGAGATCAGACCACATCAAATAATTAGAATGCCAACAATGCATCCTTTTCATATGACCAAAGCTCCCCCTTAGCATGTGCATCCTGAACATTTTCAATAGCAAATCATCAAGGCATCTTCATCAAATATCAGAGAATGAAACAGAAATATGAGAGCTGAACCATCCCCAGAGATACCCAACAGTACCACAGCCGTGCTGAAGAATGATGACCCAGAAAAATTTGTCAGCAACCACCCATACGTGGTTTTCTGTGTATAAAATCACATATATACGCGACTGTCGTTTAGGAAATCCGCGTATCCAATTCAATCTTATGAATTTAAGCAGATATGATCTTCTACATGGCAGATACTACTCCTAGCTTTTGTCTGAGATATTAGAACGCTTCCCTGGGTAAAGGTTTGGTAAATATATCAGCAACTTGTTCTTTGGAGGGAACATACTCCAACTTCACCTTTTGTTCAAGCACTTGTTCACGTAAGAAGTGATACTTGATGGGAATGTGCTTGGTCTTGGAATACATAACAGGATTCTTTGAGATACTGATGGCACTTGTATTATCACACATAATGGAGATAGGAGGTGAACATTTGATTTGAAAGTCTTGTAAGGTTTGCATCATCCAGAGAAGTTGAGTGCAACATGATGCGGCAGCCACATATTCTGCTTCTGCTGTAGATAAGGAAATAGAGCTTTGCTTCTTGCTGAACCAAGATACTAACCGGGGCCCCATATAGAATGCACCACCACTAGTGCTTTTCCGATCATCAACATTTCCAGCCCAATTTGCATTAGTGTAAGCATGAAGAGTGAGATCAACATTCTTTGGATACCATAGTCCAAAGTCTTGAGTTCCTTGTAGATATTTTAATATTCTTTTGACAGCCTGAAGGTGAGACTCTTTTGGATTAGCTTGGAATCGTCCAACAATCCCAACTGCATGCATAATGTCTGGTCTATTCCCAGTGAGATAGAGTAGACTTCCTATCATAGATCTGTATTCTAGTTGATTCACCGTGGGAGAATCATCATGAGAACTGAGATTACATCCAATTATCTTTGGTGTACTTACAAGTTTTCACTCTTCCATGCCATACTTCTTTAGAATTTGCTTAAGATATTTTTCTTGTGATAAGAATATGCCATCTTCTTGTTGAGCATACCCCTTGCAAACAAGTCTAGCTTTATTTCTTATAACATCCCCATTCTCTTTTAACTTGTTTTTGAATATCCATTTAGTTCCAATGACATTTTTGTCATGAGGTCTTGGTACTAATTCCCAAGTGTGATTCTTTTCAATTTGATCAAGCTCTTCATTCATGGCTTGAATCCAACATTTGTAGCATAAGCACATCAGTAACCAAGCCTTCAAGCTCTTTGCAGCATCAACATATTCTTCCCAAGAGGAATTATCATACCAAAAAAACTTCTTCAATAGAAAATATGTGTCAAGCAATCATCCATGTGATCTATTATCACCAAGATCTTCATGATTTATATTTATTTCATAATCATGATGTAACATGTGTAGGAATTATGTATAAAATGTCTCAACCGTGAAAAAAGTCATCAGCAAAAAACTCTGCATGATCTATCCTTATCTCTGCATCATAAGACTTCCATCTCATCCATGTGTGAAAACAAAAGAAACTCTTCAGCAGAAAGCAATCAGGGCTCATCCATAGTATCATCATAAGAAACCATGTATTATGTCATCATCATTTGAGAATGAGTATTACGAGAACTAAGGAATAAGCAGATACAATGCCAACAATGCAATCATTAGTAGTTAGACTGATGCTCCCCCTGAACCTGTGTTCCTGATCTTTAGCTGTCTTACTATTTTTCTTATCAGAAAAACATACGCTACTGTCTCCAATGGAACTCGCGTGTATACGCGGCTTTAGTTCACGAAACCCGCGTATGGAAAGTGAAATACTGAAAGTTTCACAACTCCATCTTCCCCTGAACTTATACCACTTGTACCTGTCTTCTTCACATCAGATGCACTGTTAGAAATAAACATAACCAGAATTACCAAACCAACCATGGGAATCACCATATATTGCTCCCCCTATGATGCTACATTACTAATCCCTATAATGTATCTCACTTCACTCCTGCAGTCATTATGATAAGTAAACTTTAGAAACATATGACTACATTAGGGTCAATATTCCCTACGTTTTTGACCGATCCTCCTTCTTTTTCCAGCTTTGCTTGAAATTTCTTATTGTGTGCTGGAAATTATCCAATTTCCTAGATCTATTCATCCTGCATTATTTTTCTACATGTCCATACTTGTTACAAGCATAACATCTTGTGTGACCAGAAAAGTAAGCATAGGGATAATAATGTGTTTTTCTATTCTTTCTTCTATTGCAATCAGCTGCTTTATGACCAAACTTGCTACATGAAAAACAATATCCCTTAAAGGAACCTGAGTACCTTTCTGTGTAGAATCTGTTTGTTTGTGACTGAAACAATCTGCTTCTGCAATTGGCTGCAACATGCCCATAATTATGACATTTGAAGCATTCAATATTATTGATCAAAGGAGAGAATCGATTGATGCTTCTATAGTTAGGAGGGAATGATTTCTTTTGAGAGTTCATGATTGTTGGTTGACCTTTCGTTTCTTTCAACACTTCAGGTTTTGCATGGATATGCTTTGAATCTTTAGCACTTTCTTGTGAACTAGATTCTCCTTTAATAGTTTCATGAAAACCAAGACCAAATTTAACAGAAGGAGACCTTTGACTACTAAGAATATTGTCCAGAATCTTATTACTATCTTGAAACTTCAAGAGTTTATCTTTTTCTTCTAATTTACCTTTTAAAATGTTTACCTCAACCTCCAATCTTTGGAATTTCTTCTTCATACTTTCTTCGACCCTTCTTCCTTCTTCTACTTGATCATTCAATTTTAAAATCTCTTCTTTCAACCCATTTTCTTGTTCTTCAAAAGTTTGTAAAAGTTCTTCATTCTTCTTATTTGATTTTTCCAGATCTATTTTGAGTGAGATGATTTCTGCTTCAAGTCTTTCACTTCAATTGGTTACTTTATCCTGCAATCTTTGATATATTTCTATCTGTCCATTCATTCTAGATATCATATCTTTGTAGATAGATTCTTTATTTTTAAATTTATCTTCAACATTAATCTTGAGGTTTTCTTCTAGACCCATAACATTACTTTCACTACCTTCACCATTGCTTGCATAAGGAAGTGACTCACAAGAGAAAAAATCAATACATGTTTCATCTTCTTCATTTTATGCTATACATGTTTTCTGAGATATCTTCTTCTTTTTCTTCCTTCCCATTGTGATGGATCTCCTTCAAGCGATCAAGCTTCTGCAGAAGGACCTGCTCTGATACCAATTGCTGGGAAAAATACTGAGAGGGGGGGGGGGGGTGAATCAGTATTTAGAGATGACTGAAATTTTTTACTTTTTCTTTGTCTTAAAACCATACGCTACTTTACTGAACCAAACTCACATATACACGCGGATATCCTTAAGAAAACTTGTGTATGTCCAGAGATCTTATTATGCATTTAATTCTTTACTTAGGTCATTGCATCATTCATTCATCAGATGTTTAGTAATCAGTAAGTATGTGCAATAATAACAGAATAAACCATCACACATAAGCAACACACATGAACACCAATATTTAAGGTGGAAACCCAATTCGGGAGAAAACCACCACTGTTGTCGTCTCTATCTTCAATATTTATTATAAAGAAAAATTCTTACAATTTTGTACTGGTGCAGACTCATACCAACACGCAGGCACCCACCTGAAGAAGGCTGCAACCTTCTAGATCTCGTTCTCCAGCCACTACTGGAAGGGAGCTCCAACCCCCTGATCTCGTTTACAAATCTCTCCTGGAAGGGAGCTACTACCCCCTACTCTCATTTACTAGCTACCACTGGAAGGGAGCTACAACCCCCTCACTGAAGGCTTCGACCCTCAGCACCACTGCGGACCACGTTTCATCAATTTTCATACTGGATCCAACATCTTCCACACAACACAACTTGTAGGCCTCTTTTCATCAGATTTTTAGACTGGACCCACTCCACACATTTAAGCTCAACATACATCAAACTGAAACTTATAACCCCATCAATTCATTCATTAAATCATCAACCAATCAACCAAAAACCTGATCTTTAATCAACATAATGAGCAGCATAATCAACATTCAAACAACCCAGATCTCATATTCCATACGCGCCTTTTCTGAAACCAACCCGCGTATATACGCGCTTTCTCTGCCACGAACCTGCGTATAGATATGAAAACATTGTAGGGATGCACAACTCTTCAGAAGAGATAAATAGCTAAGATCTTACCCTTCACTTCAGAAAGTATTGGCCACATCTCAGATCTAAACATTCCATCAACAGATCTAGAAAATACATAGTCATTTCAGACCTAGAGATCCCTCTTCATCATTTTCTTCATAGGTGCATTATTAATTCAGATCAATCAATAAACTGTTATAAGTTTTATATGGGATGGATTTTTTTGTGTTAATTATATAAATCCTTGTATGATTTGAAACCAGGCCCCAAGGCATGGCATGAGAAATTCAACAAGTTATTTCCTAGTTTTAATTACAAGCATTATGAATTAGGCCATAGTATATATGTGTTGAGTACAAATAATGTTGTCTTAGTTGTTGCATTATATGTAGATAATTTGATCATCACTATGAATAATGGTGATATGTTATGTGTTTGAAGGAAACATTGAACAAAGGGATTTGAGATGATAGATAACTTACATTTGCTATTATTTCTTTTCAAGATCCATGTTATACAATTTGATGATGCCACCTTAAATTCTCAAATAAAGTATATATTGGATCTTTTATGAGATTTATGATGGAAGATTACAAGTATTTATCTACCCCATTTCAACCAAGAGTGAAATTGGTTAAAGAGAGTGATTCTCTAAAATTTGATGCTACTATGTGGAGGTAACTTGTTGGTAGTTTATTTACTTAAATCATAGTAGTTTTGAAATTTCCTTTGCTATTAGTTTGGTCTCCAAGTTCATGTAGGATACAAAGGAGAGTCATTTTAATTGTATAGAGTGAAATATTTGATATATCAAAAGTTATGTATCACCTCGTTATCAAATGTTGTAACAAGAACTTGAAATAATTAGCTAAATTATGATTAGGTAGGTGATGTAGATTATAGGAAGTCAAATTTTGGCTATTTGTTTAATCTCAATTTGGTCTAATGGCTTAGTCATATGAGAAAAAAAAGGTAGTTTCCTTGTCGACTATTGAAGCTAAATATAAAGGCACAGTCATAGGGGCTTTACCTTGTTGATTAATATCTTATCACTTTCATTCATAATGGGGGTTTTTAAACTGTGAAAATAGAGTGAATATATTGTAGATACAGGGGGTATATGGGGTAGGGGGGTATAAAAATAGGTATTTGGTAAAAATTAGGGATATGTAATAAAATAGAGTTATTTTTTATTGGAAAGATGTATTGGGAGGGGGTGTTCAATAAAAGGAATTTTTGAGGTATTTGTCAATATCTAGTGAAATTACAAAAGAAAAATTAATATCTCATAAATGCATGTGCTATACCTTAGGTTCATTAAGTGGGGATCCCATGAGGATAGTGGATCTTGGAACTAAACATGTGTGGGTTCAAAATCTGATAGGTGAGCTCAAGTTCCCTTTTATGGAGTCCACTGAATTGTATCATAATAATCAAGTGTGATACAATGGGCTACCAACCTTGTTTCTTGTAGCAAGATGAATAATGTAGAGATTCATGCATGATATGAGAAAGTGGTGTGTCATGTCACTGCATAATAAAAGATGAAATTACTAACAATTTTTTGAAGTAATTCATCGAAGCAAAGTTTTTGAAACCTCGAGGAAGTTGTCATTATTGTGGGGGTGAGTAGCAATAAAGTCACCTACTAAATCTCCAAACAGTTGTATTTATGAGAGGTTGTTAAGACTTAACGTTAAATCCAATTTTGGAGATGTTGGGCATGATTTAAATATTCAATGAGTTCATTAAGATAAATTTTAACTTATTAGATTAGACGAACTAAGATGGTCCCAACTAGATTGAGTAATTCACATGATGAAAAATGATGTTGTTTTGCAAATTTATTTAATCATTTTAGGTCTAACTTGGATGATTTGAGTTGACCATATCAATTTGTTTTTAGAGTGATTTTTTAATCATTCAAGTATATAAATAGTGATCTCTTAAGTTGGTCTAGGAATCACTTATCATTTATGATGTATTTTAATGCAACTTGCATTGCAATAATGGAGTGGTGTTTTTTAACACCACTACTATGTATATTCTCAATTCTATTATTTTATAATACCCTTCTTTTCTAACCAATCAATAGAGAACTTCAAGACAAAATCTTGTACAATAAATAACTAAAATTCTAATAAAGTTAAATTGTATGAACCAACCTTAATACTAATAATAATAATATATTTTAAAGTCTGAAGATATACAATATTGATTATAAGACTACATATTTTTTTTTTTACAATATACCCTTCATTGTAATGATTTGTTTGCTAAAAATTATAAAAATATATATATCCCAATATAATTATGCCAATATTCTACTATAGAAAAAAAAATTAATAATGCAAAAATTCATCCACATAGATTATTATTAACATTCTTGATTTTAGGTTGCATGTGTAATTCTCAAACTATCGTCTAACTACTTAATCCTAATGCCTTTGGACATCACATTCAATACAGATTTTAAGATATTGAGCCTGGATTCTCTCTTGAATTTTATGGTAAACATCATGCATCTCAATTTAGGGTAGTTTACATATTTTACTTTAAATTTTTTCTAATATATTTTTCTGCCATAAATATAAGCAATTTTACAATAATATTTTTTTTCCATATTTCCATATATATAAATAATTTTATAGTATTATTTTTAATTTTTTTCAAATATATTTTTCTGCCATAAATATAAGCAATTCTATAATAATATTTTTCTCAATATTTTTCCATAGATATAAACAATTCTATAACAAAAAATTTCAAACACTAAATTGATTTATACAAATTACAATTTCAATAATAATAACGATTAAAAAAATAACGTTTCAACTTCTAGTTTTATTTACAAATTACAATTTCAATAATAATAACGATTAAGATAATAACCTTTCAACTTCTAGTTTTATTTAACATAACTAAAGCATTAATTGAATTTATGATTAATTTAGGGATCCACAAGATCCCGGAATGATGATCCAATATATACATAGCAATGTCGGAGCTAAATAAAGAATAACCTTTGAAGACATTGCTATTATGGTCAGAGCTTATTCCTTAATAAGCTTGAACATTGCTATGTATATACTGGAGCTTATTCCTTATAAAGTGGGGTTGGGGTTGAATCAGGAAGGATGATCGAGTATATACATAACAATAAAAGTATTGGAATTTAATAAAGAATAAGTTTTGTTTAAAATGTAATTTTTTTATTAATTATAGAGATTTATTTTTACATTATATACATGGCTATATATATTGAAATTTATTTTTTATATTTTTCTATAAAGTAAATGGAGTGAATTTTTATGGTTAAAGATTTGGTTACATGTATTTTAAAATGTATATATATTTAATTTATATATTTATTTATTTTTGTTAAATTGTGTGAGTCATGAGATCACTACATGTTAACTTTTAGCTTGACAAATAACCATCTAAAAAAAATTTAAACCATCAAAATCACCCAAAATTATACCCTAAAATTTTCACATCATAGATACTTGAGAGTCTACAAATTATCACTCCTCATCAAATTCCATCTTTCTCTATTCTAGCCGATCAATATTGCGTCTGAAGTGAACTACCATCAAATTCCATCCCTTGTAAAACTAACCACAACTAGCTCTGACACGGAGTCCATCAAATTTCCATGCAAATTTCATCCCTCCCTGTTCCAGCCGACCAGGACTAAGTCTCAAGCGAACTTTCCATCAAATTCAATCCTTTGTTCTAGCTGGTCGGTCTCAAGCGAACTTAACATCAAATTCCATCCCTGGTAAAACTAATCATGACTAATTCTGATGAGGAGTCCGTCAAATTCCATTCTTGGTAAAATTGACGATGACTAGGTGGAGTCTGTCAAATTCAGTCCCTACTCCAGACGACAATGACTAGGTTTCACACGGAGTCACTTCTGATGCCTGCAGAACACGGTACATGATCGGAAGGAGGGAAATATAAAAATTGAAAAACACATAACAACAAACCATTGAGATAAAATCTTATTTTGAAAATTACAATACATATCCATTGAGTCTCTTTAATTTCATTCCCTTTTTATGACGAAGATGCGACGTTTTCTTCTAGTACAAGAATGCCCACTGGCCATGGATTCCTTGTAGTGTAGGGCTTGACTACGACTATTTTTCCCCTCTTGTTGGGTGAGATTTGGAGGTATAGAACCATTGGAAAACATGAATGCATGGCCTCAATTGCCTTTAAATTGAAAAAATTGGATTTCTCTCTTCAAAGGTGGAAAATCCTTATATTTATCAAGACAAGCCTCGTTTAAAGACGACCTACGAGCTCCTGAGGACAAGTTTGGACATAGAGAAACGGCTGGACGAGGTATAAATTTCGAACATTGAATTCAATTATGTGTTGGATAGTAACTTTCCTAGCGTTGTCATTAGAGAGGTTCTCATGGTCGTAATGAATTATATGATGTAGGTGAGCTTTCCTTTTCTAATTCTTCATGGAGAAGACAATAAAGTAACAGACCCATTTGTGAGCAAATTATTGTATTTTTCTACCAAACATTTAGACAAGACGCTAAAATTGTATCTCTATATGTGGCATGGCTTGACTTATGGAAAACCCCTAAAAAAATCGAATTGGTATTCGCGTATATCATTTTTTGAGATTCAACAAGAAAAATTTCAACACCTACGCTTAGTGCATTAAGCACCTACACTAGGGTGGGGCCCATAGTGCTATTTTTGGGTGCATGTCTATTTTAGTTATCCCTTAATTAAGATGGACAATAATTTGTAATATTTTCTCAAATATGACTTGAAATAGTTAACTGAGAGTGATAAACTCAGTTAGCTAGTGGATTTCGAGTTAGAGGTAGTTGGTGAGGCATGCAGAGTAATTCTAGTTGTAACAGAGTTCGAAGTGCAATGGTGCATTAGTTAATGCAGGTTGTAATCAGTTTAACTCAGTTAAGTGAGTTAAAATTAGTTGTGCTAGTTCGAACTGAAGATACACTAGTGATAGATCAAGTGAATTAAATATTAATTAATTCACAATCAGTGATCTCACATGCAACTGAGGATTTACTATTATTAGTTGCATGCAT